>JASDQU010684262.1:0-22301 GCA_032191745.1 Picea mariana | reverse complement strand
TCATGTGGATCCAAATAAGAAGATCCATCCACATAGTGGAAAAGGTTCGTAGCAGAATCTGGAATGAATAATACCACTGTAGAATATGTAGACTAAACGTTGGCAACTAGCTCCTGATGTGGGACATTGATGTTCTCTACAAAAGGTGGAGTAGAGTCATCAAATAAAATATGAAAGTGGTTGTCATCCCAGAAATGAAAACTATCCATATACCAATTATCACAATCTGCCTCAAAATCATACCAAGATTAAATTTATTGATTATATTCATTCCCGAGGCCCTCCATAAGAAATCTCTCCTACATGTTATTCAATGAATCTTGAATACTACGAAAACTATCATTGAGGCCATATGTGAGGCTGTCTGTGAGGCCATGTACAAATGCATCCAATCTGTCATCCAATGTTTGAAACAATTGGAATTTGAATGATTCAATAATTTCTTTCAGGTTTTGAGAAGAAATAGCCATGTGAGCATCCTATGAACTCACCCAATAATTTACGGTAGAAAATCGCGGTTTTTTCTAGAAAACCCCTAAAAAACTGTTGAAGTTAAAATGCTCATAACTTCACTTCCCGGACTCCGTTTTGGCTAATTATTTTTTTGAAATTGGGTGAAATTGTGATAGGAACTCAGATCTGTAACTTTTTTGGGAAAATTCGGCCTCCAAATTCTACAAAAATAAATAAAAAATCACGTCGTCGTCGGTCGAAAAAAAACCCTGAAAATTTGCATATTTTAAAACTTCAATATCTTGACTTCTCTGACTCCGTTTCGGACGATTTTTTTTTTCAAATTGGGTGTTTTTTTGAGAGGAACTCAGATATAAAACCCTTTTCTGAATAATTTTCACAAAAATATACTTAAAACTTTGATAATGTCGCGGCCCTCTTTTTTCTTCTCTGAAAAAAAATCTGCAAAAATAAAAAATATTTTTCCACAATGTCTACCCAAGGAAAGTGCTCTGATACCAATTGTTAAGATCCAAATAACTGAATACAAAAACACCACAACAGATATACAAGAAAAATATGCAAAATCTCCTTTATTACTATCAAACCCTTAGGGTAGGGCAACACCATACAATGGATCCTATTATGGAAGGGATCCTCTCCTGTTCACTTGCCTCTTCGAGGGGGCATCCTCCTATTGAGTTACCACTCCAAATACAATATTTCTCTTCATGTCTCATTACATTGCTTGAACCCCTTTATATAGTGCTACCATCACCTAAGAACATTCTAGAGGAGGAATCTTCTAGAAGTAGAACCTTCTAAGAAGTCCTCTTACATTTACTATATCTAATTACCCATTTATTATATCTAACTACCATAGTGGGCCTTATTTAATAATATAGTGGACCTAGTCCACCTTACATTGAATGATCTCCACTATTATCACTATGGGCCCTCTGGGCCCCCCCACTACCTCTCTAGCTACCTTACATAGACTATCAAATATAGATCAACACCTTTGAAAAAAAAGTGTCTGAATGATGTAATTTATCCCTAAATCTTGTTGTCTACAATAAGACACTACTATCACAAAAAAAAATTAGGCCTTGAATAAATTAAGGAATGAATGAAAACTGAACTATCTCAACACAAACTCAAAGAACAAACCTTAGTATGCTTCTCCTTCTATTCCCTTTGTTCCTCCCTTTCTTTTTTCCTTTGAGAAAATTAGAATTGGTTGAAGTAGTTGAACTACTTCATTAGTTAATTTAACTAAAAAATCAACCAACTTTTTACTTAAGGGGAAAGGTAATAAATAATGGTTTTAAATAAATAATAATTGGTAGGTGGGACCCCTTGTGACTCCCCTTAGCTCTTAATAATCATAACATAACTAGTTAATTAAATAAAAAAATCCGTCCTTGTGACTCCCATCATCACATTCATGTTTCACAATTTATCTCATGATTTTTGAAATTATCTCTAAAATATATCACTCATATATATAAAAAAAAATGTTGTCCAAAATTTCTTAAGTCAACTGTCATCAACAATAAATAAAATAAAACTTAAAATCCATATTTCTTAGTCTGTGAGGCAATCTTTCCCTTGTTGCCGCCATCACCTTTTAGTCTCTTTGAATTTGCCTTAGGCTGTGTGGAGCCTTTAGGATTAATATCATTGATCACATGAGAGCAACTGTTCCACAAATGCATGCAGGAGGACACTGATTTATCATAATCATTTGAAGGTGAGGAAGGGGCAATAGTGGCTTTCCCTTTGTCAAGGGCATGGTGGGCTTTGGTTTTAAGCCTTTTGCTTGAAAAACTCATTCCTGTATGTATAATTGATTAGAAAATAGTTTGTTTAACAACCATACATGGAAACTCCTTAAAAATATGAAATAAATTTTGGCTCAACAACATATCAGACTCATGCAGTCCAATCCATACAAAATGTTTAACTATTTCCAATGAGCAAGGGGAGAACAAAAGGTCCTAGGATATGCAAGGGGTTTGTATTGAGCAAAAAATTTTAAAATGAGGGGGGAAAGAATCATGGTTACTGCTCACAGACAACACACAATCAACTGTAACATAAACCAAGGGATAGGTCACTGTAATCCATGCAAGAAACCGCGATTTCAAACTGTTACAATAAAAAATTCTCTCAACTATAATTAAATTTTAGGAACAAGGAGTGAAAAATGGACAGGGGAAGGTGAGGGGATTGTAATTAGTGAAAAGCAAAATAATGGTAGGGAAAGAGAGAGGATATTGTTCATAAAATTAATTAAGTAATCCATAAAACCATTCTATATCAAACGCAAAAGATCCAACATAAACCAAATAATCACTATGATCAATTAACAACTACTGTGTGAATTAATCAATTCTGTGTATTAACTTGCTCATTGTTCGCAATTAAATATTTAACACAGTGTCATCAAAACAAGACAATATACTTTCCACAACAACCTGTAGAAGGGTTGTTTTTCTACTGATTTATCCATTTAATGTTTTAAAGCAATTTCCAAATGAACACACAATCAATTATTTCCACTCTGTTCAGCCTCGAAACATCAAACATTGTCCATGAATTACTTCTTTAATCAAACATAGACACAAAAAGCATGCCCGATTTCATCCCTCAATTCCATTTAACAATTAAATTGTAATGAGACCATACTATCACAGAACCCATACCCATTTCTGATGGTGTAACCACTGATACGATGCATGAAAAAATATCGATTCTTTAAATTACAATGATCCAGATTGAGCAATTTAAACAAACAGTAACAACAACCATCATTTAAATTCATAATACGATGTAGAAAATATACAACTCAACTCATAATGCAAGGAAACAAGCTCCAAATCAAACCATAACAATGTTTGAGTCATCAATCCAACACAAGGAGGCGGTGATGGTATACCCGATTGCATTTCTTGAATCAATCAATTAAGACCATGCTGAGCCATCGAATCAATTGTCATGACAAACACATACACTGATTATACACCAACCTCATTTTAAACTTCAACTGTGTAATCAGCCTGATTAATATAGACGATCCCATAATCAAACCATTATCGATGCTACAACATAACAATCAAAAATATACCAGACTAGAACTAGTTGGTTCATTTATCAAACTTGGGCTTGAATAATCAAGGGTTCGCTCTGTGGAACTAACACAGGGAAACTGGAATCATCCACCTACATCAGGTGAGAAACCTTCGAGACAACACAGTGAACAGACCAATAGCTTTGCAAGACCACGTGACAGTTTACCAGGCAAGAGATATTATGAATACAGGATAAGAGGTCCCTCATGGGCAAATAAATAAATAACACCTAGAACACGCAGGGCATAATCCTCACGTTTTTCCCCAATCAACCCGAATAATGATGATATAAAATAGGGCCATGAAATAACAATCCACGTCAAAGAAATCCCCTTGGAATAATATCCATCGTAACCAAATACGTAGACAATGATAGTATAAATGAGCCCATACCCAGGTGAAACGATATACAATGACATAAGGTGGTTTTAAATCAAAGCCAACAACCCCATAACAACAATATGACCGGGAAAAGTGACAAGAACTATGTGGAGAAAATCGGTCAAGTATGGACTGAATGAAACCCTCCAATCAATACCAGTAAGGAAGACAAAGAGCCTTCATGGCCTCTAGTACTCAGAATAATCAATAAGACTGTGAATTCAACAATCATTTACATTTGCATTGAAAACCATGCAAACAATCCACCCCAGAGAAATATCACAAGTTTACACAGTTTCCAGTCTTGAGAAAAGCACAAACCCATACATCATCGAGCCAATATCTATTTCATAACTAGAGTGGGTTCATGGATAGTGAAAAAGACATACCTGCAACCAAGGAGCCTTAAAACACGAGCTTGGCCTAGCATTTCTTCCTCTGCTTGAAAATCAGAGCTTAACCATAGTGCAACATAATTGATTAATATCTAAGCTAGGGTGATGGCCAGTGAAAGGAGTATGGAGTGATGTGCATTAAATGCGCATTGCTTCCATCATCTATCCATTTAATTACTTAGTACACGCCAACCAACCCTCCATTAATCCATCCAATTAATCCATGCATCCAAACCAACATCCATTATTTTCCAAATGCGCCACCCTATGTCATATTAACCATTTCCAACCATACTATAATGCATATCACATGTGTTTCCATATAAATCAATAAATTGTATAGCCACTAACCCCATTATCTAGGACTAACAACAATCCTTTTAATTCCAGTGCATATAGTGTAGCATATTAGTATAGTCTAGTTTCTTCCTTTTGTATTTTGTTTATATTGCTTTTATCTCTTTTCAACTGCTCTTATGTGTTGTTACTAACATGTATCTTGTGCAAGTGTCACAGTAATAAATCAAGGAACATATAACAAAGGTAACAATGGATATCATAAGCCATCATAACATGAAATTAGAGCCTAGAGAAACAAAAACAACACATAACATGCCTTATCCATCATCCATTTGTCGCAATTAGAATAAACATTTAACCATCAATCATGTAGATCCATATAAGAAATGTCAAACAAAAACAAAAACATCAAATAAGAACTTGATCCTCCAATCTACAAGGGGGTCGCACGTACAAGTATTATATATGTTATTAGCTTATAATTAATAGGCTTTAGCAATACTTTTGCGGGGGAAATCCTCGTTGCGATTTTAATCGTCAACAAACTGGCGACTCCACATGGAAATTTGTTTTCAACATATTTAGAACTAAGAACTCATGGTTTCACAAACCAAGAAAATTAGATCAAGAAGATATAACCAGAATGATTATGGAATAGGGGGAAGTGAGCGGATTTAATGGAAAAATGACCGAGAATTTGGTAATAACTCATGAAAATGTTAAGTATGAGGGGAATTATCCATGTATGCATAATCATTCAACCAGAATATGCTCTTTACTACAGGGAGAAAAATTATGGACTTTCTCTTTAAAATTTTCAAATGGATGAAGAAATGGAAAGTAGAAATAGGAGATAACCAATTTCTTTAAAAGACAACAAAGAAGGTAGATAGAAAATTCAAGTTCTTTCAGGGGGACATCGTAACAACTGTGAAAGATTGATTTCTATTGACTAACAATATCTTGTAGGAGTTTCACTATGGAAGAACTGATCCAACATCTTATTCTTTGACTAGAATCAACTAAAAGACGAAAAGGAAATAAAAATCATGACAAAATTAAGATTACAAAATTTAAAACAACAGAGATAAAATGACAAAAATGTAAAATCAAAAGGAAATTGCTAAAAACAGAAAGCATAAATCAAACTATTGTAAGAAAAAAAAAAAATATAAAAAAACCGAAAGCAAGGCTAGACTACTAGTATACAGAAGATCCAAACAACGTTAGAACCTTTCACATTGGTCCCACGTAATTTTTCAAGTGAGAACCATTAGTGCTGTAGAAAAACAATTGCTCCTGTAAATCCTTTAGAATGTAAGAGTTAGTATCCAGGGAGAAAGGAATTTTGAAAGGACCCAAAAATAACACTTGGAACTCTGAGGTAATTATCATCCCTTTAACATATACAATTAGATCATCAAGATAGATATGGATACTGATCAATTCATCAAGAGTTGTTTGAATAGGTATTTTAAAAGCAGTACTTGCATCAGGTAAGCCAGAAAGCATGCGTTTATAAGTCATGGTACCCCAATTGGTGATAAGATTGGTTTTGTGAGCATCCGCCCCTTTTCCCTTGATTTGATTGTAACCAAAAAAACTGTCAAGTAAGGGCCTCGTCTGTGACCTTACAACCTATTGCAGAATCATTTCCATGTTAGGGGGAGGGAAGGGAGTTTTCATAATAGTCTAATTGAATGTGCGGAAATTAACGCAGGTTCTAATATGATTAGTGGCCTTCGAAACAGGTACCGATTTGGAAACCCATTCAGGGTATTTGACCAGAAAAATGATCTCAACCTTCAAGAAATTTTTCAAATCCATTTGAATAGTTTCTTTAAATGCAGAGTTAATAGGTCTTTGTTTTTTCCTAATTGGTTTCATGCCTTCCTTTATGGGGATAGAATGATGTATAAGACCAGAATTAAAACCATGAATATCCTCATAAGACCAAGCAAAAACATCATGAAATCCACCACGTAGCTTGGCAAACTTCATTTCTTCTTCATCAAAATATCGGGCACCTATTTTAACATTCTTTGGAGACTCAAGTGCCCCAGGTTCAAGGAGATGATTTGACCTTCCTTCCTTCTTGACTCCTCTTCTTTCTTTTTCTCTTTATTGTGCGCATTACTCGATGAAAACGAACTCTCTAGAGGAGTCAGGCCCTTAGGAATCTTGTTATCTTCTATGGATATAATTCCTTTAGGATTAAGAGGTTCATTTTGAATCGAAGAACAAATTCTCTCATTGTTGGGGAAGACCTGCCAAGGTTTTATATTTTCGGGGATATGTGGACAATCTAGAGATTGAAAGGTACAATCAGTTCTATGTGGTAGAAGTTGCCAATTAGTAGAGGCTGCAAAAAAAGGTAACCGATCAATCATTGAGTTTAACTCCCTCTTGACATGAGTGATGTTGAAAGATAATAGGTTTGAGATAAGTGCCCAAATAGTTTGGGTATATCGCTTCATCAACTTGTTGCTAGGAGAGTATATCTTATGAACACGGTTCACCATAAGCTTGGAATCCCCAAAAACTGAAAGGTGACCACAACAAATATTATAGGCATTTCCAATGCCTAATAATAAAGCTTCAAATTCAGTGACATTGTTTGTGCAAGAAAAATCCAACCTATAAGAACAATTATGGATTTTTCCTACAGGAGAAATCAAGATAATGCAATCTCTATTACCTTCATTAGAGAATGAACCATCAAATTGCATGTGGCACATACCATCATCTAAATCAATTTGTTCCAAGGGAATGTTATCCTCCTCAAAAAAGATGGAATACACTCCTATGTCCTCTTCGATATAGTTTACATTAGGCTATGGGACACTCTTTATGTAAGGTGAAATCCTTCCCTCTCTAAGGACTATAATGTTTTTTCCATTTCGAGTAATGGATAAATGTGTTCCATTGAGTAAGAGGTATCCACCCGTTAAAGCTTGCCAATCTCTTCCCAAGATGATTGAGTAATTTATTACTGGCATATCAATTACCTGAATACTAAGGGTTGTCCTTATTTCAGGGTGTGCGCACAAAAATAAGGTCACATCTTTAATCTCACCTATGGTTGTTTGTTGTAGACTATTATAGGAGAGAATGCTTCTAGCATTTTCATTTGTACAAGACAAGCCTAGCTCTTCCATAATAATCTTCGACATCACACTTGGGCCCGAACCAGCATCAATGAGGCAACAATGGGCAATCTTATCCATAATCTTTACAGAAATATAAAAAGGGGAATATTTTATAGGGTATCTAAAGTTATGTACTCCTACTTTATTTACAAATGAATCCTCTTTGCTTACCTCTTCAGAGAGTTTGGCTACAACATAAGATTTTCCTTCCATGAATTGTTTCAGATGCCTCTCTTGTTCAGGGAAAAAAATGATGTCCAGAAGGGTTGCATATTCTTTGATGTTGGCCAACTGATTTAGGATATTTTGTTGGTCCTTGGGTATGGAAATAAGTGAATATTAAGGCAGAAAAGGAGAAAAACGAACTGCGTGGAAGACACAGTGACTAATACTGGAGAGAAGTGAGTAGAAGAGAAGAAAAAACTGAGCGAAGTGGGAGAAAGAAAGCCTTTGGAGGAGAAGATTAAGGATGATAGATCAACAAGGAGGATTGATTGTGGACAACTCAACAAGCAGAAAAATCCACCATTGGATGCTTTGGAGCACCACGTGAGAAGGAAGGAAAGATAGGCTGGTGAAGCCCTGAAAATGAGGGTCAAGTTGACCTAGGGTTTTAGACACCTAGGGTTTTGACACTTAGGTCTTGGCCTAAGGCTATCGGTGAGCTATTGTAATGTATAAATAAAGGTCAAGAGGACCTGGGATGGGTTGTTCAAGTATGTTATGAGAAGAGATTGCTAGTGAGAGAGAACCATTGTATTGTGAGAGCCTTTCGGTATTGCAAGATCTTCAGCTGGGTGCAAAGATCAACCTTGCAGCTGGGTGCCCAGGGAAGGGAGAAAGAGACAAAGAGAGAAAAAAAAAGATCTGCTAGCTAAGAGCACATAAAATAAATGTATGCTTCATCTTAATATATCATAAAGCACAATTCTGTGGACATATCCCTAGATAGAGGGTGAACCACGTACATCTTGTGTTGTGTGTGATTGATGTTGTGTTCTTTGTCATTTGATAGACTGTTATTGCATTATTGTGTTAAATCTAGCAGATAATTGTGAGAAGTATATCTAAGATGGTAAATGATATCTAAATTATGGTTTGTTCTTGTATTGGATCCACTTTGTATTCCCTTTGGTTGTAGAAATCTGTGTCCTGTAACCCCCCATAGCTACTTCGGGTGAGACTGCATCTGCCTCACAGGTGTTGCCAAAAGGGCCAGTAGTTAGGGCTTGTTGGTGCACTCTTGGAGCTAAACCCTGGGGCTGCCCCTATGCCAAAAAAAGGTTCTCTTGCTGGGACAAGAATCTTCTTGAGGGAATTTCAAGGTGGTTTCCATCAAAGAAAAAGATTCAGAAGTGGATAGAAGATCAAGAAAAGGACTTCGATGAAGCCCAGAACAAGAAAATTAATATTAGTATAGAGGATTGGTTAGGAATATATATATTTACGAATATACATGATATTTTCTTTGGAGGAATCCATCAGGAGCTATATGAGTGGTTAATTAGGTTAGCAGATACCCAGTTTGAGATCAGATCTAGACCTCTTGTGGTTTGGATGTCGACGCCGATCAAGAAGGTCAAGAGGGTCGATAACTCCATGTCACGAGCATTAGATCACTAGTTTGATAGAACCATTGGAGGGTACATCACTGAGTTTGTTGTTGATAGGGTAGAGTCATATAGCCAAGAAGAGAGACATTTCTTTAAGGGACCTAGAGGAAAAATTTTACACTTTTTAAAGTTGAAGATCAAGATGCTATTGAATGAGAAGAACATCTTGAAGATACAGTAGTTGGTCGGATTGGAAAAGGCTAATATTAAAGAACTTGTAAAACGATAACGACATAGAGGCTGGACATACGTGCAGTGGGAGAGCATTCAGAGAAGTTCCTCTTGTGAACCTGTTTAAGTGGAATGGGGACAAAGGTTTCTATAGTGGAGAAAAGGAAAATCTGACGAACGAAGAACATTCAGAATCCGTTAGGGAAGAGGAAGGAGAAGTTGAAGAACCCTGCTAGAAAGAGCCAAAGGCTTTAGGAACTGCGCAAACTGTTGATGTAAGTACTATTAATCCTCCTGTCATTTCAGCAGCACTAAGAAATCAGAATAGTCAGAGTCACCAGATTCCTCAGAGTACTATTGCTAGTAGTTCAACATATACTCAGACAGGAAATGTAGGAAGATCTATGGTAGATGAGATGAGGCTCCCTATATTTAGGGGAGATGGATATGGAGATCTTGATCAGCACTGGTTCCTATGTGAAGCCGTATGGAATATTAAGAATGTTGCCAACGAAGCTGTTAAAAGAGCTCAGTTTAGTACTACCATAAGGGATCGTGCACTAAGATGGTACATGAAGCTTGTCCAAGGACTTGCATAGCCTAATCTGCTGAATGAGATCAAGAATACATTGATTGCTGAGTTCAAGAAACCCAAATAGGAGTCATAATGTATTACAGAGATGAAAGAGATTAAGCAGAAGGTAACTGAACCTATTTGGGAATTCGATCAAAGGTTCAAGACCTTAACAAGCCGGTTGAATTTTTAGATTCCATATGAGCAGAACAAGGAATGGTTCATTGTTTCCCTCTTACCACACATCATATTTTCTCTGATGCAATAGAAGATTTCTTTGCAGGCTAAGGCGCTAGAGATCGCCATGAAGCTAGAATCAGTCCCTATTGGAGAATCCAGCTCAGGAATGAGTAAAATCTTGAGTCAATTAACTAGTTTGTCTCTATAGGTCGAATATATGAAGAAAGACAAGGGAAAAGATAAAAGATAAGACGTCTGGTGTATTAGATGCAAATCAGAAGGCCATGAGAAGGAACACTGTCCCCTATTTCATGAATACTTGGCCTCTGGAGATCCGAGCCTTTTGAAGCAAGTCACCCTACCCTGGTGCGAGGTTTGTAGAAATAGACATCGTCCTGGTGAGTGCTATTACATGCAAAAATATGTTCAGACACCCATAAATATGTATTTCACATTCTATAAGTTGGTAGGACATGATGATAGGGATTGTTGGTCCTATGATCTCATGCATGAAAGGTCAAGGGATATATACAAAATTCAATCCGAAGTACAGCAAGAAGGAAACACTACGCAGTACAATTCTCCAGGAAGAGGAGACTTCAACCCTCATGCTAGATTAAGAGGAAGAGGATGAGGATGAGGTATGGGTCGAGGTTGAGTACAGATCATCTGTTAAAATTGTGCGCAACTAGGACACTTAGCAAGGGACTATCAAAACCCTTGTACTACTTACATCTACTGCAGTTCATTCGAACATGTTATTGAAGATTGTCCTATACTACTAGCCAAACTTCAGGAGAGACGAGGACCTTAGAAGAACCTGCAAGTGCAACTGATATATGTTGAACCTCGTGGAGAGGACCCTAGATTTGTTGTTATCACTAGAAGAGGTGTTGTTACAGGAGAAGACAAAGTGACCCAAGGAAAGATTATGGAAGAATCAGGAGTCGGGAAAGCTGTAGAGAAGAGCCAAACTTTTGATGCAAATAAAGAAAAACAAATGTTTGAGGAGCCAAGAAAAGAATTCAGGAGATACTAAGGTTCTTCACTGAAGACATGACCAGAAGTAAGAGAATATGGAATGCCTTTGGCATTTGATCAATCTTCTCTTCCAAAAGAAGGAAAAGAGGTAAGAAAACTCATGGAATTATTATATACTTGCATTAAGTTGATTTAGGATGAAAGCGATGTACATGAACTACAAAATTTAATCAGACAATATGAGCTAGGAAAGATATATCCCTTACTGAATAGAGTAGTACACCAAGTCTCTAGAAGAAGAAGGACAAATAAGGAACTACACCTGAATGCTCAAATTGGAGAGTATGATATAGATTATGTGGTCGTCGACTTAGGGTCGGAGGTCAATGTCATGATGAAGCAGACTTGGGCACTGATGGGAAAACCTAAGTTGATCTATTCCCCTATTAGGCTGAGGATGTCTAATCAACAAGCTGTAAGCCCCTTTGGAAGATTGGAATATGTCCCTGTGGACATTGATAGAGTAAGGACATTTGCAGACTTCGAGGTGATTGAGATACTCGATGATAACTGTCCTTACTCTACGCTGTTAGGAATTGATTGGGCTTTCAATAATTCCACTGTGGTTGATTTAAAGAAAATGTGAATGATGTTTGAAGGAGATGGCATTAGGGTCATTCCACCTTTAGACCCTGATGAAGGTCAGCGATACACATAACCCATCAGAGAAGAATACCACACATACAAACTAGAAAGCATATACAAATTAACAACCAGACAATAGGATTACATTAATCCTATGGCAGATGGAAACTTAAGATGGTGAAGTGACAGTGCATGTTCATCACATTCAGAAGAAGCACTAGAGAATTGGTAGAACACAATCTATGAAGTATCTACAATAATATGTGCTATATTAACCAGAGAAGTTCGTTGGATCGACACAACAAAGTAACTTACCCACCTTTGATGGTCTAAATCAATTAGAAGCATTCTTATTGGACTTTGAAGAAATTGTACCAACACAACAAAGATTGTTGGAAATGGATGAGGCCTTGAAAGAAATACTAGCAAGATGGCGAGGGACACACAAAAACAACATTACATAATGGGTACAATTTCGTTCTTTGATGACAGTGTGATTCTCAGCACAGGTAGAAGGCTGTGAAGTTAGGTAAATAGGTCAAAGCTATCCAAAGGACCATGTGCGAAGTTGCGAGGAAAACTCAAGCAACATTCCTCAAGAGTAGTGAGTGCACAAATTCATTAACACACTAGACACAACCCCTATCAACTGGTATCTTCAAGCAGAACTATGCCTCATCATTGCAGATTCAGAAGGTATGAATCAGAATTTTGTAACTACCTTCTTATTCGAAAGCCAATATCCTACAGTGGATCAAGCATTACATATTGTAATACATAAAGTATTTGAGGAGGCATTTAGCCTCCCTCTGGAACAAGAAGAGGACGAATGGACTGCACCCCTCTAGAAATTGCAAGGCTGTTACAACATCAATGTTGATGAAGATGAGGATCCTAGGAAGGTGAACATCACTAAAACAAAAGGCCAAAGACACATAGAAGGACCAAGAGTTGAGCTACCTTTCATTGGACAACCGATCAAGATAAAAAAATTCAATATTGGAATACAGAAAACATTGAAGCTTGCAAATGTAGAAGAATATTGGGATGTTGCCACTATTAACAACATCACAGAGTTACTGCATGAATATTAGGACTTGTGTCCAATCAAGTTCACTTATATGAAGGGAATTAAAGGGCCTATGGGAGATATGTGAATCCCTTTGAAACCATATGCTAGGCCAGTCAAATAGAGACCCTACAAGTTGAACCCTAAATATAAGGAGAAAGTGAAGATTGAGCTCGAGAAGGAATCATAGAACCTCTCGAAGAGTCAGAGTGGATTATACCTATGGTGGTACAAGACAAGAATAAAGGAGAGATCAGGATCTGCGTATATCTCAAGAAGCTGAACGATGCATGTTTTCATGACCCATTCCCTACACCATTTACTGACAAAGTGTTAGATAATGTAGTGAGCCAAGAGGTATATTCTTTTATAGATGGATTTTCAGAATACCATNCAAGGAATATCGCCATAATACCACCTTTGCCACTGAATGGGGATCCTACCAGTATATAGTGATGTTGTTTGGACTGAAGAATGCCCCAACCATGTTTTCCATGGTGGTGGTCGAAGCAGTCAAAGAGTTTCTACATAAATTTCTAGAAGCATACTTTGATGATTGTATTGTTTTTAGTTTATTGAAAAATCATATTGAATGTCTAAGGCTAATGTTGGACAAGTGAAGGAAGTGTCATATTGCCTTAAACATGAAGAAGTGCATCTTATTTTCACCCTTTGGATTGTTGTCAGGTCATATTGTATGCAGGCAGGGATTGTTGGTAGATCCATCCAAGATTGCCATTATAGTCGATCTACCCCCTCCTACGACAGTCAAATAGCTGCGCACTGTGTTGGGACATACTGGATACTACAGGAAGTTCATTAACGGCTATGCACAGATCACGACACCCATGGAGAATATTTTGAAGAAATACTACAAGTTTCATTGGACAGAAGAATGCCAGCAGAGCTTCGACATGCTGAAACAAAAAATGGTTACTGCCTGTATCCTAGTTTTTCCAGATTGGAGCAAGGAATTTCATGTGCATGTCGATGCATATTCCATTGCATTAGGAGCTGTGTAAGCACAAATGGGAACATGAGACATAGACCACCCGTTATCCTTTGCTATCAGGAAGATATCAATAATTGAGATTAATTACACCACCACTCAAAGGGAAGGGTTAGCCATGGTGTATGCACTGTAGAAGTTTTTCCACTACTTGTTAGGAGGACACTTTAAAATGTTTATTGATTACTCTGCGCTGGAATACCTAGTCAACAAGCCAGTGTTGGGGGGGATAATATGCATATGTCTTCTTCTACTTCAGGAATATGATTTTAAGATAGTGGTTAAGCCAGGAAGAATTAACAAAGGTCCAAACCACTTGTCAAGGTTGGAACATGGAGAAGAGCCTACTAGTTTGTAGGATAAACTGTTGGATGCAGTTGTTGGCCATTAGAAAGATTGATGATCATTTCGCAGAGATAGTTCGGTTTCTGTCAACAAAAATGACACCTAAAGAATATACAATCACCCAGAAGAAACAACTAGTAGTGCGCACTGCAGAATTTTCACTTATAGTTGGACAACTATACAAGATGGGACCTTATGAGATATTGAGGAGGTGTGTTATGGAGGCAGAGGGACCATTGATCCTCATTGAATCTCATGAAGGAATCGCAGGAGGACACTATGCAGGGAAATCAACAGCGCAGAAGGTTCTTAGAGATGGCCTTTTGTGGCCTACCTTACACCAAGATGATAAGAACTATTACAGAGCCTGCGATGTATGCCAAAGAGTTGGGAAACCATCCAAAAGAGATGAAATTCATCTAGAACCACAACTGACCCTACAAGCATTTGAGAAATGGTCCATTGACTTCGTGGGACCTATAAACCCACCAGGAAAGAGCACAGGAGCAAGGTACATAAGCAAGAGCAGTTAAGGACTGTAGTGCAACTACAGCCGTGTGCTTCATATTTGATGACATCATAACCAGACTTGGATGCCTGAAGATCCTTATGAGAAATCAAGGCACACATTTCATCAATAAGACTGTCGAAGCCTTGACTGAGGAATTTGCAGTCCATCATCAGAAGAGCACACCTTACCATCCACAAGCGAATGGGACAGTTGAAGCATTCAACAAGATCTTGGAGACAGCGCTAATGAATATTTGTAGTGTGAACAAGGATGACTGGGATTTAAGAGTCCCAGGTGAGTGTTGGGACATGTTGGCCCTTGGGTATGGAATTAAGCGAAGATTAAGTCATAAAAGGATAAACGTGAACTGGGTGGAAGACACAGTGGTTGATACTGCAGCGAAGTGAGCAGAAGAGTAGAAAAGACAGAGCAAAGTGAGAGAAATAAAGCCTTTGGACGAGGAGATCAAGGATGATAGATCAATAAGGAAGAAAGATCATGGACAATTGAACAAGCAGAAAAAGCCACTGTTGGATGCTTTCGATCACCGCACGAGAAGGAAGGAAAGATAGGCTGGTGAAGCCTTGAAAACGTGGATCAAGTTGACCTAGGGTTTTAGACACCTAGGGTTTTAGTATCTAGGGTTTTGACACTTAGGTCTCAGCCTAAGGCTGTCGGTGAGCTATTGTAATGTATAAATAAAGGTTAAGAGGACCTGGGATGGATTGTTCAAGTATTTTATGAGAATATATTTCTAGTGTGAGAGAACCATTGTATTTTGAGAGCCTTCTGGTATTGTAAGATCTTCAGCTGGGTGAGAAGATCAAATCTGTAGTTGGGTGTGCAGGGAAGGGAGAAAGAGAGAAAGACAGAGAAGAAGAGAATATCTTCTAGCTAAGAGCATAGACAAGAACTACATGCTTCATCTTAATATATCATAAATCACAATTCTATGGATGTAGCCCTAGAGAGAGGGTGAACCACGCACATCTTGTGTTGTGTGTGATTGATGTTATGTTCTTTGTCATTTGATAGATTGTTATTGCATTATTGTGTTAAATGTGAAAGATAGTTGTGTGAAGTAGATATAAGTTGGTAGATGATATCTAGATGATGTGTTGTTATTGCATTTGATCCACTTTGTATTCCGTTTGGTTGTAGACATCTGTGTCATACAACCCCCCATAGCTACTTTAGGTGAGACTGCATCTGCCTCGCAGGTGTTGCTGAAAGGGGTAGTAGTTAGGTCTTGTTGGTGTGATCTTAGAGATGAACTCTAGGTCTTCTTCTGTGCCATCATATTGTATTTAGAAGAAGGGAGAGTGGAAGTTATTCCTTGACTCTTAGGAACCTTAGGAAGTTGAACAGTAGAAGAAGGTAAGGATGAGCTCGGGATGGAATAATTTTGGGGAGGATCAAACTTGCCTTTGGGAGCATAGGAATTGTTCCTAGTATTAATGATCATGACATCTTCTGGCTCTGCAAAATATAGGAAAATGATGGCAATTTCTGGTCTTTTACCAAGGATCTTATCTCCAGCACTCTTCCTTGCCTCACATGTTGATTCCTTGTGGTGTTTCTCACAAAAGTTACACCAACTTGGAGGCAAGAAAAATTTATGTTGAAAATTATTTTCAATTGGGTTTATAAAGGGAGGTGAAGAAGAGGATGAAGCTCCAGGGGGGAGAGGGGAGATAGTCGCCTTTCAGTCATACGCTATCATACAATTGTTCATATATTTTAATAGTTGTAAGAGGGAAGACCTGTCTTTCTATTTAACCGATTCTCCCTGAGGAAGACCTATTCTTTCAAGCTATTCTTCATACTCTAAACAAGTATGCAGAGTAGAACCAAGATTATCAATGGATTTTTCCTCAAGCCCATGATGGTAGGGGGAAGGTAATGCATTGTATTAATGAATGAAAGCTTCTTGGTACTAAGGTCAAATGAGTTCAGAGATCTGATTGTATAACTTAGTGAAATGCAAGTTGAAGGACTTGATGGTCTCACCATCCTTATAGGTGATGTTATTGTATTCCCGTAACTTCTCGACTGATATTTTGGATTGCCCATAAGTGGATCTTAACAAATAGATTAAATCCTCCCAATTAGACATAATATTAGGAGGAAGGTCAAAGAAATCACCCGCAGCCTTTCCTTCCAAGGAGTTGAAAAATAAGCACATGCAAGTATCGTTTTCATTGGCCCCTATGTTGTGACAAGCATTAGAAAATTCCATTAAGTGTTTTTTTGTAGTGACAGTGTTGTTTCCAAAAACCTAGGAAGATGCTCTTTGAATTTAGGAAGTGGGTGAGTAGCAAGTTCTAGGTTAAGAGGAGAGGACAAATGGCATGGTGTGGTTGTGGCGTCTTCTTCAAACTGAAAAAGTCCATATTTTTTAATGAATTTGGTGGGATTGGTAATATATTGGATAGGGATATGGTGGCTATATAAGCTACCAATCATTGACGAAGATGAATATTGAGAGGAGAAAACACTTCCAGTTCCACCATAGTCTCCACTAGATGTCATCTTGTGGATGATAGGTTGGGGAGAGAAAGACAAACTGGATGAATCAGACAAAGTTCTCCTTAGAGAACTTTATTGGGTAGATAACACAACGTTGCTTCTTCCTATTTCAGAAATAGGATTAATTTCAAGTGATAAGCCTCTTCTTCTTCTGGAAACACGAGAGTCTAAGGACATGAAAGTAAGGCCAAAAATGAAGGAACAAGTAGGTTACTACTGATTTCTAGGCTGTCTACATCTATCTTCCCAATGTTCTTTGGAACTAATATCTCATTCAATTGTTGTCCATGAACGTTTAAGCTCAAAATGAGTATTGGCAATGTCTAAAATGGTATTGAACAAATTCAAAGAAATGCTGGTCTGATCTTCAAGATCGGGCTCAATATTGGGCTGCCTTGCAACAGGCACAATCATTAAGAAATAAAACAGTCAAAGAATAAATATAAGAAAAATAGATGTATTTGATGATAATAGAGTATAAAAATTAACCATAGAGATATTGAAGATCTCCCCAGTATGGTCGCCAAATAAAGGTTAAGGAAAAGATATGAAATGATCTTACTCAAGCATTTTCAGATTCTGCTTGGCTAAAGCAAAATAGACGAGAATATCACCCTATGTTTATAGCCATCAAAATTAATATCCTAACTCACAAGTATTAATTACAAGTTCTTAGGTTAGTCTTTTATAAATATAATCTTGCTGAAAAATTCATTGTTTATGTGATTTTTTGAATATAATAGTTGCTGAAATAAATGTAGAGACAGAAGTAAAGACACCAAGTCGGAAATCAAAGTAGATGAGACATAAAGAAATCCTTTATTTCATTCAAATTCATCAAAGAGTCATTCTCTTTACAAAATTTTGTGAAGAAGTTTTGGACCAAAGTCAAACTTAGACATCCCCGATGAAACATACAAAAGGACCTCGGATAGAAAATCAAAATTGAACTCTAAAAGTTGGATCAAGTTGCCATATATTGTTGCCCACTCGACTCTGCACAATATCCTTTGTCAGTCATGAAAGCTAATTCAAAAACATACAAGTCTACACAGACTATCAAAGATAGATCAACACCTCTAAAAAAATAGTGTCTAAATGATGTAATTCAACCTTGAATCTTGTTGTCTACAAGAATACCCTTCTATCATAAAAAAAAAAATAAGCCTTGAATAAATTAAGGAATGAATGAAAACAGAACTATATCAACACAAACTCAAAGAGAAAACCTTACTATGCTTCTTCTTCTATTCCCTTTGTTCCTCCCTTTCCTTTTTCCTACAAGAAAATTAGAATTGGTTGAAGTAGTTGAACTACTTCATTAGTTAATTTAACTAAACACTCAACCAAATTTTTAGTTAAGGGGAAAGGTAATAAATAAGGGTTTTAAATAAATAATAACTAGTAGGTAGGACCCCTTGTGACTCACTTTAGCTCTTAACAATCATAACATAACTAGTTAATTAAACAAAAAACATCCCTCTTGTGACTCCCATCATCACATTCATGTTTGACAATTTATCTCATGATTTTTGAAGCTATCTCCAAAATATATCACTCATAAATAAAATAAAAAACATGTACAAAATTTCTGAAGTCAACTGTCATCAACAATAAATAAAATAAAACTTAAAATCCATATTTCCCAGTCTATGAGGCAATATTTCCCTTGTTGTTTCTATCATCTTTTAGTCTCTTTGAATTTTCCTTAGGCTGTGTGGAGAGTTTAGGCTTAACATCATTGATCACGTGAGAGAAATTGTCCCTCAAATACATGCAGAAGGACACAGATTTATCATAATCATTTAAATATGAAGAAGGGGAAGTAGTGGCTTTCCCTTTGTTAGGGGCATGGTGGGCCTCGGTTTTCAACCTTTTGATTGAAAATCTTATTCATGTATGCATAATTGATTAGAAAATAGTTTCTTTAACAACCATACATGGTAACTCCTTAAAAATATGAAATAAATTTTGGCTCAACAACATATTAGACTCATGCAATTCAATCCATACAAATTGTTTAACTGTTGCCAATGAGAAGGGGGTGAAAAAAATGTCCTAGGATATGCGAGGGGTTTGTATTGAGGAAAAAATGTTAAAATGAGGGGGAAGCAAATCATGGTTACCACTCACAGAGAACACACAATCAACTGTAACATAAACCAAGGGACATGTTGTTGATTAAGGTTGGTTGTCATTGATGTCAAACCTTGAAGAAATCTCGGTAGCACAAAGGTTTGGGTAATGGACCCAAGTTTGTTTGATCTAGATATGACTCATAATTGTCTTGTCATGGTTGATAAGAAGTAAATATGGATGAACTCCAAAGTGGTCCCCTTATGGTGAAAGCCCTCACAGGAAGATGCTTTGCGGAGTGAGAGAACCCATGCTTAATTGTGGAATAATGAGATGTGAATTTGTTAGTGAAAATATCCTAGATGGATATTGATTGTCATGCCATTTCTGGTGGTATGTGGAACATCACATAACTCCTAATGGGTAGAGAGTTATGACCATATGAAGTTGGACAACCCCTCATAAGTCTTATAGAAGCCCCAAAAGGTCAATGTAGTCAAAGTGATTTAAGAGATTTTAAAAGGTAAATAATAAAGTGAAGTAATGAGTGTACTATAATTCAAAGTGAATACAAAATAAATTATTTAAATAATAAATTTAATGGAAAAATTAGAAGTGGGTTAACCCTAAAATAAGGAAAGTGGACAAAGTGACCTAGAAGATGTTTTTAAGGAAGCTACTTGGAGAGTATAAATAAGAGGCAAGGATATCTAATTTAAGAAACACTTGAGCATATTGAATAAATATAGGTTTATGAGGTAACCAAAGGATATCTAAGCCAAATTTCTAAGGGAAGGTGAAGAAAAGAAGGTCGGAATTCAAGGAAGGATAAATTCTTTTGATGATGCTTTTTAAGGTATGTTATTTGCAGGTCATCTCACCATTTTCGCAATAAAGTTTTTTATAGAATGATTTATACCATGAAATTGCTATTCCATTGAGGAAACATATCCAAGTATCTGTGGTAAAAAATTCATCTTGTGGGTCGTTGTATTTTTGGAGTTACACTACGTGGAAAATAGGGTTTGTGGCTAGTCCTGAAACTAGTCAAAAACAGGTGTTTCAGGTAAACACGTCATAAATTCTTCATAACAGCTCCAAATTCAATAAGAAAAAATGTATTGGTTAGAGTACAATATTTAGTATGATGTGTAACAGTTTCATATAGATTAAACAAATATTCTGTGCGGGGCACGCTCTACAAGGTCGCTCTCTAGAATATGCCAGAATTCAACAGGGTATGCCATTTTTGCTATAATGGATTTTATGAAAGGTTACAAGTAGTGAAACCTAGAGGAATTGCATAAAACACACCGAAGAACATTATATATCAGTTTCAAACCTTTATTCATTACAAGTACAACGTTATGATTATTTCAAGTTAGGGTTGTTGACTAATCCAAAACTAGTCATGTGAGACTAAAGAAACGTTTGATGCAAATGCTAGTCTCTTGTTGTTTAAATTTAAGGAATGTTTGTAGGTATGTCATTATATACACCAGGTCTATTATAGAGTTACAAATCATATTTGGATGATGAAATTGATGAGAAATTTTGGTTGAGGTACAAGTTGGGTACATGGTTGAGACAAGTAGTTGATGAGTTGGCACATACATGAGGTGTATAGTTGATGATGTTGGTACACATTGATGAGTCATAGTTGATGAGTAGTTGACACATGATTGGTACATACTTGGTACATGGTTGGTTTCAGTAGTTCATGGTATAGGTTGATTATAGGTTGTTTGGTACAGGTTGGTGCATGGTTGATGCCCTTGTTTATGGTACAGGTTGGTGCATGGTTGATGCACTTATTTATGGTACATGTTGATTATAGGTTGAGGTACAGGTTGATGCATGGTTTAGGTTTATTGGTACAGGTTTACAACAATATATCTCACAATGATAGTTTGATAGTGCTTCCATCATTCTACTTCTACTTCAGGGCGGTTGGACAGGGCAAGGACAGGTGGTTGTAGCCACCTTCCGGTTGTAGCCGAAGAACATAGGGGGTTGTAGCCAGAGAATTGGGGAGTTGGAGCTTCCCTTAGGTTGTAGCCTGAGAAACTAGGGGGTTGGAGCGTCCTTCCCGTTGCAACTGGAAAAGAAAGGAAGTTGGTGCTTCCAATGAATGTAATTCTTTAAGACATATAAGAAAAAAAATTATGTGGTTTTCTCCCGATTTGGGTTTCCAGGTAAAACAATGTTGTACTGTGTATGTGTGTGATTGTTCATTTCTTACTGATCATTATTGGATAATAATTCTACATTGATATAACACTTGGATTATTTGGAGAAAAAGGATTATAATTACGCTATTACTGATTCACCCCCCCTCTCAGTAATCCAATAATCGGTATTAGAGAAGGCTCCTTCAGAAATCATTTTAACCACTGAAAGGTAGATCATGGAGAGTAAAAACTTGTATAAAAGTGGAATACCACAGTTTGATGGAAAAAAGTATGAATTTTGGAGCATAAGGATGAAAACATATATACAGGCACAGGGATTCCAAATTTAGCAATCAATTGTATATGGATACACAGCACCAACAGTTCCACCAACAAATGACAAAGTAATGAAATGCAGTGAGAATAATTCCAAATCCAAAAATGCACTTTTGAATGGTATCGGTGATACGATATTCACCAAAGTTGCACATTGTAAATCCGCTAAAGAGATTTGGGACAAGCTTCGAAATATTTATGAAGGAGACACAAAAGTCAAAGAAGAAAATCTTCAAACTTACATAGGTCAGTTCGGACAACTAAAAATGAAGGAAGATG
>JASDQU010684261.1:40769-53220 GCA_032191745.1 Picea mariana | reverse complement strand
ACATATTGATGATTCATAGTTGATGAGTAGTTGACACGTGATTGGTACATACTTGGTACATGGTCGGATGCACTTGTTTATGGTACAGGTTGATTACAGGTTATTTGGTACAGGTTGGTGCATGTTGATGCACTTGTTTATGGTACAGATTGATTACAGGTTGACGCATAGTTGATGCATGGTTCATATTTATTGGTACAGGTTCACATCAATATATCTCACAGTGACAGGTTGACAGTGGTTCCATCATTCTACTTCTACTTCAGGGTGGCAGGATGGGGCAAGAACAGGTGGTTGTAGCCACCTTTTGGTTGTAGCCGGAGAACATAGGGGGTTGTAGCCTCCTTCTGGTTGTATCCAAAGAATTGGGGAGTTGGAGATTCCTTCAGGTTGTAGCTTGAGAAACTAGGGGGTTGGAGACTCCTTCCAGTTGCAACTGGAAAACAAAGGAATTTGGTGCTTCCAATGAAAGTAAATCTTCAAGACATATAAGAAAAAGCATTCTATGGTTTTCTCTCGATTTCGGTTTCCACGTAAAACACTGGTGTACTATGTATGTGTATGATTGTTCATTTGTTCATTGCTTATTTAATCTGCATTTATTGGATGATAATGCTTCATTGATATAACACTTGGATTCTATGGTTAAAAAGGATTCAATTGCTTTATTACTAATTCACCCCCCTCTCAGTAATCCAACAATTGGTTTCAGATCCAGTTCTTTAAGGAAATAGTTTAACCACTGGAAGGAGATCATGGATTATTTTGAGAATGGAGTACCAATGTTGAATGTTCAAAATGGTTTTAAGTATGATATGTGGAGCATAAGGATGAAACTATTTTTACTGGCACAGGGACATTATATTTGGCTATTAGTTGTTATAGGATATGATAGTTCAAAAAGGGCAAAGACTGCAACCAAGAAGGAATTGAGGAAGAATAACAAAATAGATATGGATTTCATCTAGGAATGGTTACCTAATCTGGTAAGAGAAAAGGTTGGTAAATGTTCATTAGCAAAAAAACTTTGGGATAAGTTACATGACATATATTCTTCACCCATCATAGACCCAGAAAATGTCAAAGAAGATGCAGATACAAATCAAGAAGAATTATGTTCACCATGTCAAGAAGATTCAGAAGATGAAGAGTACATAATCACCAGAGGTATGTTGCTTTGTGTTAGTTGTGAAAAACAGGGACATCTTGAAATAGAATTCCATGAAGGAAATGAGACAGGAAAAGTAATTGAAAAGGAAGACAATTATGAAGAAGAATTGATTAGTTCTTTAGATGAACTAAGAGAAGAAAACAATTCACTCAAGAAAGAATTGACGAAACAAAAGGAAAGTGTTAACATTTTTTAAGAAGCCCAACAGGTCAATGCAAACTTAAGAACTCAGCTAGAAGAAGCCAAAAAGATCGAAGAAAATCTTGAATATCAAAATCAGTGTTTGGAAACCAACATAGTAGCACAAAAGGAAGAAGGAGAAATGAGAGAGAAGATAATGACAGATCATCTTAAGGAAAGAACTAACGACCTAAACCAGCTTGAGGTAGAGTTTGGTCAAGAAGAGAAAGGACTTGAAGAAGAGATAATCACATTAAAAATTCATCTTGAAGAAGTGAAAAGAACAGAAGAAGTCATGAAGTCTCAGATAATGAAGAAAGAAGAAGAGGTTGAGAAGCTTGAAGAAGAAGTTGTCACATTGAGAAGTAAAATCATCAAGCTCAACATGAACGTTGAAGAGATAGAAACATCCACATCAATTGTAGAGAATGAAGAGAAGCACTCTAGGTTGCTAGAAAAGAAGAATGAAGAAAATAGAAAGAGTTATGCAGAAGTACTCAAAGGAAGGAATCATGGTCAACCAGAATCTAACAAAACTATTAAAGATACATCTTCAAGGGGACCATCCATGTTCAAGCCACAAAGAAGCTTCAATCATGATCATGATCAGTGAAGACAAAAATTCAGAAGGACTATTCCACAAAGAAGATCATTCACTCCCAGGTGTTGGCGTTGGAAGTCACTCCTGGATTGCAGTAGGAGCAGAGCCCGACGCCCATTACTTTATGTCACGATTTGTTTATAGAGGGTGATCAAGTGGAAGAAAAATTGGAACAATATCATTCTAACTCTGAAACTAGGTTGGACATGCACAGGTAGGTGAGCTCTTAATTAAACTTCAGACAGTGAGTTGTAGTAAGGGTGAATAGGAGGAAGACTTATGTGAGGAAAAGTTGAGGGTTGTTGTAGGCATTGAGCTTCTGACAACCTGTAGAAGAAAAACTTGAACGTGAGAACTTCTTACGCTAAAATGTAGGCAACACTGGAGAATATAATGGTGTTACAATAAATCCTTTATCTTAACACAGTCACAGTAATCCACGTGAATCAGTTGATCATGAACTCTCTCAGTATGAGATGAAACTAGATGGGATAAGAAAGTTGTCTGTTATAAAACAAGAAATCTCACATATAGATACATAACCAGAGAACTAGAGCATCTATTAAAACTTTATAATCGGGAGATTTTCTCTACCATTGATGCTTACAAAAATAGAAAAAATGAGTATATATACTCAGAAAAATTCACCCAACAGAGGCGTGCTCGAACCTCCAAGACGTGGCATCTTTTCAGTCAAACCTAGATAGAAATCCTTCATTAGACGCCACCTTAACTCAGCATGGCTCTTGCAGGGGGGGACCTGCACACAAGGGTACCACGGGCTGATTGCTCCAAGCCTCCTATACCTTCCATTTATGGATCGAGCTGAGGTTTCACCTACCTGCTCGATTTTCATTAACTGATTCCCCAGGGAGTGGTCGAGACGATACCCTCAGGAGAATAACACGTGCTTGCTCTCTAAGGCTTGGAGGCTAGCCTCCCTTTCTTCTGGCACCGCCCTCAATGTAACCCAGCGCCATGACTTGGCGCCTCTCTCCAAGGGCGCTTCGGCATTTCTTCTTTTGGGGGTTTCTACTTTCCCTGCCTTCAAATTTCCTGTTGCCCAACCTCGTGAAATGGCCTTCCAGGATCAAGGATTGGATTGGCTTTAAAATTGGCTCCACATCCCTTCATCTGCTTTGTCCCTTTTCCATACGACTCAGTGCTATGACCGTGGGCCAGCACCTAGAGGCGCCTTCGGCACTTCACGTTTTGTGACTGGGAGGAGGCTGATTCCTATTCTTCAAAGTCACTATAGGTGAAGAGGCGATAGAGCCTAATTGTGTGCCATGTGTCCCTCCTTGATCGAACGGCCCAGAACTTATTCGTCGATACTGTGGCCCGAATCCTGGACGCCTTCACATCTCGCTTATCGCGGCTAGGAGGAGGTTGATTCATGTTCTTCAAAGTCATGATAGGCAAAGTGGCGATAGAGACCAATCATGCGCCATGTGTCCCTCCTTGATCAGACGGCCCAGAACTTATTCGTCGATACTGTGGGCCCAAATCTTGGACGCCTTCGCATCTCGCGTATCACGACTGGGAGGAGGCTAATTCCTCTTCTTCAAAGTCATGATAGGCGAAGTGGTAATAGAGCCCAATCATGCGCCACGTGTCCCTCCTTGATCGGATGGTCCATAACTTATTCATCAATATTGTGGGCCCAAATCTTGGATGCCTTCGACACTTCGCATTTCAGGGATCCCAACTGCAGAGAAAAAGTGCTTCAAGGTCGCGATGGGCGAAGCTGCGACAGAGCCTAATCATGTGCCACATGCTCCTATGGGATGGACGGCCTGGATCATTTCGACGATATTTCAGGCCTGATTCCTGTACTAAACATGGCATAATTCCATCGGCCGCAAATATCCACCAACCGACGATCTGCTCCATCGATCGATCCTCACCACCAGACACTGAGTCATGTGTCTACTAACATTTTAAGCTTGAAATTGAGATTTTATGCACTGCACGGTGTGCTCATGGCTGCATCCTTGGACAAAATGCCTTTGTTGGACTTTTAGGCCTACTTCTTCGCAGCTCGGGCTATGGGCTCAAAGGAGAGAAAACAACCCACCCCTCTTAACAAGAATTAATGTTAACATTAGGCTCCATGGGGGATAGAGTCATCCCTGTGATGATCTAAGAACTCATTTGCAGCTTCAGTGCCTTGCTATTGAGCTATGGAGTCATTTACCAAGATGAAAAATAAAAATAAACAAAGAACCAAAAGAACAATATTTACAAACAAAGGAGCCGTCTAAGGCTGAAACAAAACATTTCTTCAGAAAATGCCCATTTACTGGGCTGTTGAAAACCTCCTCACCCTCTAAATCCTGCAACCTGTACGTGTTATTTGAGAAAACCTCAGAGATTTTGAAGGGCCTGATTCATAGGGAGTCAAACTTGCTATGTTTTCCCTTATCCTATCGAGGTGCATCCCACTTAAGCACCAAATACCCGATCTCAAACTCCTTCTTCAAAACCTTCCTGTCAAAGGCCTATTTGACCTTCTGATGATGACTATGAGATGTGTCCATCACCTGTTCCATGATTTGTTGTAATTCCACCATCTGATGAATCCTTCTGACCATATAATCTGTCTCTCCTTCATAATCTTGAAAGAACTTCGCTACAGGTAAGGCAAGCTGAGTGGGAAAAACTACCTCTATTCCATAAACCAACTGAAAAGGCGAGGTGCCTAGGGACTTCTTCGTTGTCACTCGATCATCCCATAGAGCGAATTGGAGCTTTGAATCAAAATCCCTCTTATTATCTTCCAATAATCTTTTAACGAGCTTGATTAGGATTTTATTGGAAGATTCTGCCAGTCCATTTCCTTGAGGATAATAGGGGGTGGAGTGAATTAGCGAGATCTCGAAATTCTCACAGAACTTAATCAAAGGCTCAGATTTGAATGAAGCAGCATTATCAATGAAAATCCTACTGGGATAGCCAAATCTGGCTATGATATCCTCCAAGAAGTCGATAATTACTTTGTGTGATGCACTTATGGTGGGGGCAGCTTCTATCCACTTGGTGAAATAGTCTGTTGCAGTCAGGATCCATCTGTTTTGGCCACTTAAGGGAGGATCGATTTCTCCGATGAAGTCCATCTCCCACTATTGAAAAGGTTTTGAAGCTACTACATGCTTCAGTGGTAGTGCTCTAAGATGTTGCTTTCCTAAGAACCTTTGACATTTGATGCAAGCTCTGACTTCTCTGCAGACATCGATGAATAAGGTGGGCCAATAGTACCCAACTCTGAGAATTTTGTGAGCTGTGGTCTTCCAAAAATAATGTCCTCCACAAAGGCCTCTATGGAATTCAAATATAACCTTCTGGGATTCCTGTGGGTTCAAACACCTCAGCAACACCCCTAAAGGGTCTCTCCAGTACAAGACTTGGCCAATGAGGAAATATTTGACCACCTTAAGTTTTAAAGATCTTGCTTTACTTTTACCCATTCCATCAGGGGGCTTCAACTCCTGCAGAAAGTACAAAATGTCTCGATACCAAGCACATTTTGTTAGTGGCAAGCCGTCCTAAGAGCTTTGGCTGGGAAACTCAGCCTTTTGAGTTCCTGAGCAAGTATTGATCAGACTAACCCCCAAGGCTCTACAATTGGATTCAGCCAGTAGCTTGGCCAAACCCTGCCCCTTAACCAACTTGGTGGGTTTTATTTCAAGGTCAAACTCAAGGATCTTAGCAATCCATTTACCTCTTCTCCCATCTATGTTGGGTTGTACAAGGATGTCCTTCATAGAGGCCGAAGGAACATATGTGGTCACTCTTGAGTGCAAGACATAGACTCTGAAAGCTTTGAGAGCTTTCACCAAGGCATAGGCCTGTTTCTCCATGATTTTGTACCTAATTTCTGCATCTCTTAATGCTTTACTGAAGAAGCCAATGGGTTTCTCTCATCCTTCCTCATTTTTCTGCAATAAGACCGCTACTATTGTATCAAAAGAAGCAAAAGAAAAAACTAGGAAGTCTTTGGAATAGTCAGGACTGATCAACACAGGTGCCTTAGTTAATGCCCTTTTTATTTGGATAAAATATTCCCTAGGTTCAGTGGTCCACTTCACTTCATTTCCCTTTTTGAGCATGGTTGTGATGTGTTTCACCAGTTCAGCGAAATTTGAGACGAACCTCTTCAGAAAGTTAATCTTTCCTAAAAAGGCCTGGACTTCCTTTTTAGACTTGGGAAGTGATAGGGTCTGAATTGCCACTACTCCACTAGGATCAATTCTCACTCCTTTCACTGATACTATATGGCCTAACAGCTTTCCCTCCATCATAGAAAACAAATATTTCTTGGGATTTAGGGAAAGACCAAACCTCCAGCATTTCGAGAAAACTTTCCTTAAGTGATAGAAGTGCTCTTTCTCAGACTTGGAGAAGACTATGATGTCATCCAGATAGATCACCACAAACTGATCCCTCTCTCCAATGAAGGCTATGTCCATGGCTCATTGAAATGTTTCTTTTGCATTCAATAGTCCGAATGGCATTTTAGCATACATGAATGTGCCCCAAGGAGTGGTGAAGGCTGTCTTTTCCCTGTCCTCAGGCATGATTGATATTTGATTATAGCCTGAAAATCCATCAATCATGGGTATCCTGGATGCACCAGTTACTCTCTACAATATGTATTCCATCTTAGGTAGGGGTTAATTGTCCTTTCTTGAGCTTCTGTTCAGATTCTTGAAGTCAACGCAAGGCCTAATTTCACCACTTTTCTTCCTTACCAAGACCAAATTGGCCACCCATTCGGAATATCTCAAGGGGACAATGATTTGGGCATATAACAACTTCTTCACTTCTTTTTCCATGACAGGCAACAACATGGGATTTATCTGTCTTAGCTTCTGCCTAAATGGCCTAGCCTCTTCCTTCAATGGGATCTTTTGTTCAATGACAGATGTGTCATATGTCTTGAGGTCTTCATAGGTCCATGAAAAAACATCAGAAAATTCTCTTAATAACTCGGTATATTCGGCCCTCTGTTCTCTGGTCAAACTGCTCGACAACTTGACAAACTTAGGCTCCTTTTGTGTGCCAATGTTGCACTCAGCTATGTCAGCATCTTCATCTAAAACCATACCCTTTAATGCCACATAATTCCCATCGAACAATCTTTCTAAAGGGACTAGTCCCCTCGGAATGTGATTGCTAGGCAGCTGAATAATCTGGTGATTAGCAATTTCATTTAAAAACACCTCAGGGTAAGGGTCGCCTTCAAGGTCAGGATCTTGACCAATGTGCAACGCAGAAAATTCATCAACAAATTGGAGAAATTTTTCGATTTCAAGATCATCTTTGAATACCTTCCAATGCTTGACATTGTCTGGTACAGAGGGCCTATATTTTATCTCAACATTATATTTGACCATAGACAGTAGAGGGATCTTGAACCGGCTAGCTGAAACGGCCAAAGCATTTTTCTCCCTTGGAATAAAAGAGATGTTGAAAGCTAAGAAAAATTTGTCAATCAGGTCCCATACCTCCTCTTTGTAAGTTTTGAGCTGAGGATGCTTAGTCTGGTAAGCGTTTTTGACTTGTTGGATAATCAACTCAGCATCTCCAAACACTGCTACTCCCTCAATCCCCGTTTCTTTTGCAGCCCTTAAACCTAGAACAAGAGCTTCATATTCTGCCACATTATTAGTTGCTTCAAATTCAATCTTGTATCACAGGGATATGGCTTCCTGACAAGGTGACACAAAGACCACTCCAGTGCCAACGTCTTTGCTAGAAGAAGCTCCATCGAAAAACATTTTCCAAATAGAGGTGGTTGGAGGAGGTGTCACGTGATCAAATAAGGGTTTCTTTCTGATTTGGAAAGGAGCTTCAGGAGCATCAGTGAGCTGTAAAAAAACTAGATCCCAAATCAGTGTCTAGCGCAAAGATAGGGTGATTGGTAGGGTTTTACTCATCGCTAACAATCTAGGGTAGTTGGGCTTCTCTGTACAACCTCCTGTGTTCCCCTCCAAAAATTGGAATAGTAGCATATGTGAGATCCATATGTAATGTTCCTCCAAGCTTTTTAATACAAGATCTTGACAACAGCATGTCGAACTTGGGAGGAACTTCGGCCACTACAATGTCCATGACCACACTCTTTATTAATAGCTGAAATGGAGAGACCACCAAGTCTTTGATGACTCCAAGGCATTGCACCCTCCTTGAATCGAAAAAGTAAAAATCATGATAAGTCTTTGTCACCTCCAGTCCCAATTCTTACATTATTATTTTGGGCATAAGGTTATGGGAAGCCCCTGAATCCATGAGGCAGTTATGCAGCACTTTATCATGTATTTTCAGGGATGTGTAGAAAGGAGGGGATGAATCATCTCTATCTTCTACCATGGGACCTAGGACAACTGTTGGTTTTTCATCTTGCAGATTTATTGAGTCCGTGGAAGGTTGGGGGGGCTCAGATTGTAGCATCTTGGAGAGGGACTTTTTGAAATATTCATTTTTAACTAGTTCGGAAAGGGGTATAGGAATTCTAATCTTCTGAATCTCATACTCAAAACTAAAGGAGGAGAGAGACTTAGGATCTTCCCTTACCTTGGAGAAAGGTTCCTTGGCTACTGGCAAAGCATTCTGAGTTTTCTTTACTTTAGTAGTGGTTGGTGTAGCTTTAGTAGGTCTTTCCACTATGAGGGGCTGATCCTGGCTATCAAAATTCCATTCTTTCTTTTTTGACCTGAGATTGTATCTATTAGGAGTGTTGCTGGCCTTTTCCCCTTTACTCAACTCGTTGATTTGGGTGTTGATAAGGGATTCTTCATATGCAGATTGCGTCAAATGAGGAAAAGGAGAAGTGTCCTCGATGCAGTGGATCTCAAGGTTGAGTTCATCCACCTCCTCCCCTTCCTCATGAGAAACTAGTCTATTCTAGAGAGGGGATTGAATCCTCTGATCATCCCTGTCTTTGCTTCTTTGTTCCCTTGGGAAAGTCTATGGAATATTGTTACCAAGCCTCCTGAAACCTCTGTTATCAGTATTCTAGGGATTTCTATACATGGGCTTCCCCTCTAACTCCCACCTCTCCATCCTAGTCGAAAGGGATTTCAGTACTTTAGTTACCTCATCCGTCTGAAGGGGAAGGGGAGAAGAATGGGATGGAGAGGCCTCTGTTCTTCTCTTGGATACATCTCTATCAACCTTATTCCTGAGTCGGTTAACATCCAATATGTTAGAATCTACTTCCATGGATGTGTCCTGCATGTGAGCCAGAGTGGTGGCTCTCCTTTCCCTCAACAGGAGGCAAAAATCAGGATCAAAAGTGTTGGCATAAGTGATCTTTGCAGAGGCTTCAGAGGGATTTATCTTGGTGGGGATCTTATTGTACATTTTATTAAATCTTTTTGAGATGTCAAAGATAGAATCTCCTTCCTTTCTTTTCAAAGACCCAAAGTCAGTCATGTAATACATGAAGTCCTTTTTGTCTCCCCATTGTCTCAAAAAGGCACTATCCAAAGCCTCAATCCCATCAATAGATCCAGGAGGCAGGGCCCTAAACCATTTTCTAGCCTCGCCTTCAAGACTATGGATGAAAATCCTCATCCATACATTTGCATGCATGATAACATGATCGTCTATAAAACTGTAGAAGGCTTCAAGGTGTTCTTCTGCAGTTATGTTCCCCTCGCCTATAAACTTGGGCAGCTCCTTGAGGTAACCATCTGCTAGAAGGGCATTGAGAGGCTGAGGTAACACAAGGGGAGCATACCTAGCAGCTATAATAGCCTCCATTCTGTTCATAGGGGGATTTTCTCCTGCCATAGGGATATTAGGTGGAGGAGAACTTGGAGGGGAAGCAGCTTGAACCAGGGATACTGGAAATAGGCTTACAGGGGTAAGGGAAGTGACAAGGGTTTCTCCCTCTAGTCCAAAACCAGTAGGAGACAACTCAACAGGAACACTTCCGAAATTCAGGAAATGGGAGGTTTCATAAAATGGCCTGCTGTGAAGATGAGGAGAAGAAAAAGGGGTTTCTACAGAAGGAGACAACAAATTACCTGGTTTGGCGGTCAAAGTTTCTCCTTGAGGGGCCTTTCCTTTTCTGAGATTCACTTGTGGCTCCGCTTCAGGCATAGCTAGAGGTAGTTGTGGATGGGAGCGCGTGTGTCTACCTCTGAAAGACACAATCAAAAGGGCAGGTTCGCCATAGTGGAGTCGTCACAATGGATTCGCCAGGTGCACAGTAGAAATATTCAAAGGCTCTGATGCCTGATGCACCTTCAGAATCAGAGGCTCAATGTCGTTCAATCTCGGGGAAAATTTTCAACTTTGTCCCCGGCAACGGTGCCAGAAATGTTGGCGTTGGAAGTCACTCCTGGATTGCAGCAGAAGCAGAGCCCGACGCCCATTAGTTTATGTCACGATTTGTTTATAGAGGGTGATCAAGTGGAAGAAAACTCGGAACAATATCGTTCTAAATCCGAAACTAGGCTAGACATGCACAAGTAGGTGAGGTCTTAGTTAAACTTCAGAAAGTGAGTTGTAGTAAGGGTGAATAGGAGGAATACTTCTGTGAGGAAAAGCTAAGGGTTGTTGTAGGCATCGAGCTTCTGACAACATGTAGAAGAAAAAATTGAACGTGAGAACTTCTTACGCTCAAATGTAGGCAACACTGGAGAATATAACAGTGTTATAATAAATCGTTTATCTTAACACAGTCACAGTAATCCACGCGAATCAGTCGATCATGAACTCTCTCAGTATGAGATGAAACTAGATGGGATAAGAAAGTTGTCTATTATAAAAAAATAAATCTCACATACAGATACATAACCAGAGAACTAGAGAATCTATTAAAAATTTATAATTGGGAGCTTTGTTCTACCATTGATGCTTACAAAAATAGAAAAACCAAGTATATATACTCAAAAAAAATTTCCCAAAAGAGGCGTGCTCGAACCTCCAAGGTGTGGCGTCTTTTCAGTCAAACCTGGACAGAAATCCTTCGTCAGACGCCACCTCAACTCAGCATGGCTCTTGCAGGGGGGGGCCCTGCACACAAGGGTAACATGGGCTGATTGCTCCAGGCCTCCCATACCTTCCATTTATGGATCGAGTTGAGGTTTCACCTACCTGTTCGATTTTCATTAACTGATTCCCTAGGGAGTGGCCGAGATGATACCCTCAAGAGAATACCACATGCTTGCTCTCTAAGGCTCGGAGGCTAGCCTCCCTTTCTTCTGGCACCACCCTCAATGTAACCTAGGGCCATGACCTGGCGCCTCTCTCCAAGGGTGCTTCGGCATTTCTTCTTTTGGGGGTTTCTACTTCCTTTGCCTTCAAATTTCCTGGTGCCCAATCTCGCGAAACGGCCTTCCAGGATCAACGGTTGGATTGGCTTTAAAACTGATGGCCACGATCATTTTTCCTTGAACACATTGGCTCCATGTCCCTTCATCTGCTTTGTCCCTTTTCCATACGACCCAGTGCTATGATCGTGGGCTCGCACCTATAGTCACCTTTGGCACTTTGCGTTTCGCGACTGGGAGTAGGCTTATTCCTATTCTTCAAAGTCATGATAGGCGAAGAGGCAATAAAGCCTAATCACATGCCATGTGTCCCTCTTTGATCAGATGGCCCAAAACTTATTCGTCAATACTGTGGGCCCGAATCCTGAATGCCTTCACATCTCGCGTATCGTGACTGGGAGGAAGCTGATTCCTGTTCTTCAAAGTCATGATAGGCGAAGTGGTGATAGAGCCCAATCATGCACCACGTGTCCCTCCTTGATCAGAAGGCCTAGAACTTATTCGTCGATACTGTGGGTCTGAATCCTAGATGCCTTCACATCTCGCGTATCGCGGCTGGGAGGAGGCTTATTCTTGTTCTTCAAAGTCACGATAGGTGAAGTGGCGATAGAACCCAATCGTGCACCACGTGTCCCTCCTTGATCGGATGGCCTAGAACTTATTCGTCGATATTGTGGGCCTGAATCCTAGATGCCTTCGACACTTCGCATTTTGGGGATCCCAACTACAGAGAAAAAGTGCTTCAAGGTCGCAATGGGTGAAGCTGCGACAGAGCCCGATCGTGCGCCACATGCTCCTTCGGGATCAACAGCCTGGATCATTTCGGCAAGATTGAGGGCCCGCTTCCTGTACTAAACATGGCATAATTTGGTCAGCCGCAAATATCCACCAACTAACGATCTGCTCCATCGATCGATCCTCGCCACCAGACACTGGGTCGTGCATCTGCTAACATTTTAAGCCCAAAATTGAGATTTTATGCATTGCACGGTGTGCTCATGGCCGCATCCTTGGACAAAATTCCTTTGTTGGACTTTTACGCCTACTTCTTCGCAGCTCGGGCTATGGGCTCAAAGGAGAGAAAACAACCCACCCCTCTTTACAAGAATTAATGTTAACATTAGGCTCCATGGGGGATAGAGTCATCCCTGTGATGATCTAAGAACTCATTTGCAACTTCAATGCCTTGCTATTGGGCTATGGAGTCATTTACTA
>JASDQU010684260.1:62286-72308 GCA_032191745.1 Picea mariana | reverse complement strand
CCCTCGAAGAGGCTTATTATCTTAAATTATCTCTTTTTCAAGGCGTTGAGTACTTTTTTTGAGGTTTTTCTATGCTATATTGATATTTGGTTCTTAACATATATGCATGTCGCATTGCTGGTTGGAAATAAAAGTGGTTTAATTCGAACAAAATTTGGTTGGTAAGTCTCAGCCACCGTCCCAATTGGCATTAAATCGTTGATGATATGAATATGAGGCATGCGATATATTGCATATGTGGCATGGATGTTTGGGTTTCTATTTGTGGTTGCAGCTAGTGGAAGTATGATCTGGAATAAGAATTAATGTTTGGGGAACATGATCATCCATGCATTGAACTCATGGGGTGTGGGATTTTTGTTGTGACTACCACCCTCGAATATTCTAACATTTTCACTTTGATTGTTTGAGTTGGGCTTTGGAGAATTAATTATGTTCGACCTAGAATGTGGTTGTTTTGGCCCTTAAAATTGTCTTTCTCAAAGGAGAAGCAAGCATTAAGGGAAGGTATGTGACTGTATCTTATACCCATCAAATGCATGTCAATATTTGTGTTATTAATTTAGGAAAAGTTATGTATGACTGTGAATGAGTGTGATGCTTTGATCTTAGACTCGTTCTGTGGTGTTTTTCCTCTCTGGAAATGAGATGTTTGCATGAATCCTATCGTTAAATTCACTGGTTCGTTTCTATCCAAATGAAAAAATGATGTGAAATCTGGCTATGTATCAAACTGGGATTTAAAGTTGGGCTTCAGGGTTTTTCTCCCCCCACACATTTTCATTTTTATTGTGGTTTTCCTTAACCTTTTTCTGATATTGAAACAGTTCAATTGTCCTTCTAAATGTCTCCTCGTTATCATTTACTCTTCTTAGATAAGTTTCCACTTCCCAATAATGATTCCTCTCGTCACAGTTATGCATGATGTTTTGTGTTTGAAAGAAGCATGTATCATATGGAGGTAGCCTCTGTTTGGGACCAAGGTTTTGTGTTTGAAAGAAGCATGTATCATATGGAGGTAGCCCCTAATGTGTGAGATCAAAGGAGTATTTGTGATGGCCGAAATACATTATAAATAACCCAGGAGTGGAGTGGTAGAGAATCAGCTGGATGAATTTGATTTCTCATTACATGTTGTACTGACTTTGCATACATGGCTGCCAAGAATACAATGCAGATCCATGTGGAAAATATACCAAATAAGTGTCTGTGGCCATGAATAGGTGGTTATATGCCAAAATTTGTTATAGTCACGAACAAGGCCCAATGAAACCAGTCTCAAAATCAATCTGAAGATATTTGTATACCATGGAGTACAATTTGATCTCCCATGATCAATGAAGTCAAATAGGTGTTGGTCCAATGAAAGGGAAGCAACAGCTCAGAAAAGCTGCGACCACATAGTGATGTCTTCAAGTCTTCTACATTATCCGCCAAGGGTGCAAGTATACATCATGAGAATAAAGGAGTTGAGGTCGAACATAATGAGACATCGTTTGATTACCGGTCATTGAGGTATACCGTTAACAAACCCGAGACAACCTACCAATAATGAAAGTAGGTATCAAGGCACAGAGTACATTTCTACAAGTGAGAATAAAGGAGTCAATGTCGAACACTTGAGGAATCCATTGATCAGGAGACATTGATGTATTCCCATCTGTCAATGGTGAGAGATCCTACCACTAATGACTGCAAGCCTCAAGGTACTCATAAAACTCTAGGTCCCATATCCAGAATAAATGAGCTGAAGTCGATGGAAAGACACCTGCTGAAAGGAGAGCATTAAGGCATCTCTCATCAGTCAGCACGAGGAACAAAGCAATATCTTCATGATTTGGTGGAGATCAAATGAAGAAAATGTTCACAAACCAACGACCCAGTGCATCTTTTTCGTGTGCCAAATGCAAGCGGTACACGAAAAAGACCCTTTGAATAGCAGCCAATGACGAAAACTACTGACAGAGGTAAGGAAACCACCAATAAGGCTAATGGCATCCAAGAAATTGCACGAATCCCAAAGTGTGAATAGATGTCTTGCCATCGAACACAAGGGAAACCACCCAGTTAATGACCAATGATGAAATGTCGACTAATGGGTTCAAGGTGACCTACCAATGATGAAAGTGGGGCTAGGGTGCATGATAAGACCATAGTATCGTGTGATTCTGGGACAAACTGAAGGTATGGCTGACATGCAAAGTCAATATTTCGGACGAGTGGTCGACACAGGTTGATAGTCTTCCTTTGAACAAGAGCATGAGACAAATGGTGGACTCTGGCAGCAGAGACCCAATGATGTGACTATTAGATGGAGGAGGAATCAATAACGTTCTCTATAGAAACTGGAAGAGTAACCAGCCGATAGAGAAGACTCTGTAATGAGATTAGCCTCCTAAGACCATGCTAAACCAAAAATTATGATGATGCAAGGACTCAATAACTTTGTGATTTGTTCAAAGGCGACACGGCTGCTGCCAATTATAATATAGTACTCCCTTCCCTCCTGTCTTTTTTTGTTTTTTCATAACAAATGAATGCTATGATACAGAGGAGAAAATGAGTGTCGCAAGTAAGAAAAACTAGTTCCAGCAGTGGAACGTACCTATGCTCAATGCAAGGAAATGCATGCGGGATATGGACACTCGGGGTGACGTTCCCTCCAGGGTATAGGGTGTCAAATTGCGAAGGATATAAACAAGGTTCTTCTTGGTTGAGGATGCAAAAACTGCTTACGCAAAGGTTTATCACGCAAAGCGAGAACCGGCTAAAGGCTCAATACTGCAAGCGAGGGCATGAGATGCAATCACAACTTAATGCCAAAAAATGTCCTTTTTATGTCTTTTAGTCTACTTGGTGTGAAAAAGGGGTAAACTTGTGCCAAATAGACATCTTTTCAAATCCAATTTACGAGTGTGAAAAAGACAAGTTCACTCGGCGATCTTTTCTATTTTTGGTAACGAGTCGGAAAAGAGCTTAACTAAGACTCATGACCTTTCAAATCCAATTTTAACTAGTGTGAAAGGGACAAATCACTTGGAAATCTTTTAGGTTTTTTTAGGCAAGTTGGAAAAGAGATTAACTAAGATTCGTTTTGTTGTTCTAATCAACATGTAAAGGGGGAGGCCAAGGCTCCCATCTTGGTCTTCTGTTGAAAGTCAATACCTTATGGATAGCTGAAAAAAGCTTGGGAAAACCCAAAGCTCTCCAAGTCGAGGAGGAGAAAGTGCTAACGGAGGATACAGTCTCTATAATGGTTTGAATAATGTCTCTTAATGGAAAAGACATAGGTGGGGGTATGGGATGCCCCATCAGGTCGTCCCAATTGAAGGGGACCTCGTGAGGACTTGGAGGGAGAACATTCGGGGGAAGAATAAATCTCTCTCGCTCATAAGGGGGAGGATTTGGAATTTTGATGAAATGACTGAAAGGTTCATCACTCTCTTTAGGGAGAGTAGGATTGACCAGAGATTGCACCGTTGTGGCCGCTTCTTCAATTAAAGGTTGAAGAGGATGCATAGTAAAGAGGGCAAGAGATGCTTCACCCTCGACAAAGGGGGTTAGGTCAGGGGGGTCGTGGCGATGGAACCACCGAGATGATCAAAGGAGAAGTGGTGTGAGGAGAAACCATGGATACCTCAGAATCCGAAGGGCTCTTGGGTGAGCCCCATGCCTCTGGTATCTCGGTAGTCGCCGGACACAAACGAGTAAGGTGACTTCTTTCACAAGTCCTGCAAAGGAATTTAGGCTTACGTCTGAGATGTCTAGGCTTCTCGATGTGACTAACAGGGAAAAGAGAGTCATATCTTGTATGATGGATAGAAGCTGGAGATGTGACACAGCTATGATTTGGGGTAAAAAGGATGGTGCCCCCAACATAATTGGCAGCAGTTGGGAGAGAGTTGTCAACATAATTTGTAGAAAATGTTGATCCATCTCCGACATGACTGGCAGAGGTTGGTGATGGAGCACTAGTATGACTGAAAGTGACTGGGCTAGCAATATATTGCGGCATTTGATTCCAAGGTCTGAGGAAAGATTGGTTCTGAAACGTTGCAGGCCAGAAAGGATCTTGGTGTACCCCCTGTCCCTGCCCAGAAAAGTGGTGGTTTATGCCAAAATGGTCCGAAGAGGTTTGGATGGGCTTCGTCACTGAGGTCTGCAAAGAGACCAAGGTAGGATAAGAATTATTCAAGTGAGGATGTATGTTTCCCCCTTGTGAAGGGGTCCCATAAAGAGGGTAGCCCAAACTGTAAAATTTATTCTCCCCGTATGAAATACTTGGGGGTACTTGAGGACTCGTCATGGAAAAAGTGTTCAAAGGAACCGACATGGCAGACGAAAGGTACATGGATGGGGTGTAATAAGTGGAACAAGCACCCATCTGAGCACTAGCTCCTGAAAGAGCATAGATAGCATTAGATCCATAAGGGGGAAAGTTCCAACCTCCCATGGGGACACGACTCATATCAAACGAAGAAGTAGGCATCGAAGCCATGGTGCCCTCGGATCCAATGCTAGGATTAATATATGTGGAACAAGGAGAGGATTTCACAAGTGGAGGCATATCAACATAAAAATGACTAAAGACCCAAGGTGCAGACTGAGCGTTGTAGTTGTGCATACCATTTCAAAAAATGGAAGGGTCTGTCCCCATGAAATGAATGGGCATCATGGGGTGGGTAGCGACAAATGAGGGAGTAAAAGAAACTCCATTGTCCATGATGATGAAACCTCAAAATAGACTCCTAAGACCAGCTAGTAGTCAAAGATCATACCAAAAAGTCAAATAGCCAATATGCATGCAAACAGGCTAAAGTGGCTGAGTGGCCTCCCTCGCTAAAGAGGGTATGTCTCGTCCAAGAGGGACCTGAGACTCCCTGCTAAAGTTTGGAGGTAAAAAAATCAGTTATAGGGGCCCTCGTGGGCTTAACAACCAGTCTGTCAGATCCCCCCGGAGAGGTAATCCTCCATAAAGGTTGTGTGTTGTTCGACCCCTATCTGACCCAGGGTACGAGCAGAATAAACTTTGCAAGTAACCTATGAGATACCTAAGTCAAGAAACTAATAAACCACTGTATAAATGATGCACACACGACCAGTCGTAAATTTGGATCACCATATGGGCAGGGTAGCAAAGCCTGAAACCTTGAAAGCATCACCTCTCACAGAGGTATGGGCACCAGCAAGATCCCCAAATATGAATAAATCCACAAAAATATCTCTGACGCTAGGTGAGTATCCAGGGGTTATCCCTTCAACTAACTTCGCGCGACCTCGTGATTAACTCCGGTGTGATCAGAGCCTCCTGATCTTACCAATTATACAATGGACTTCTCAACTCCCTGTCTCAAACACATATGTTGATTTAATTACCTTGGAGAAGTTTACCCACAAAATCCTATTCCAAGGTACTAAATCCTAGACTAGTTTGTGCACCCTAAAAATAAAACCATGACTAATCAATTTTAGTTTAAAGCGTAAATTTTATTGGTCATGATTACTCAAAAGGATATGGAAGTGAAACTCATGGTGTTATGACTCTGCAAGAAAATAAATATGAATATAATGCAAAGTCTATCTTTAACTTTTCAATGAATGATATGCTAATAAAAACAGTGCAATTTTCAATTTCAACTATGTAATTCAGAAGTAAAATGCAATCTTTCGCTAAATTAACTAAGCTAATGATGAAGGTTCAAAGAAAAAAATGCTAACCAATGCAAAATGCCTATTTCTTTTTGTATTTCCAATATATTAAAGAGAAAATGCATGGACTGAAAAGCAACCTGATATATAAATTCTACTGTGTATAAAAGAAATAACTCGAGCATAATACCAAGCAACCAAGAAAACAATCCAGAGAACAAGGACAAATTAAAAATGAAAAAATAAAGAGAAAGACTACGCCCAAAAATTCAACTCCAAATAGGTTTCCTCTCATCCCAGAGAATCTCAACAGGCACTACAGAGACCTAAGAAAGATCAACAATCTTCAAATCCCACCCAACCGTCACTGAACAGAGCAAACAAGCAAGGGAAAGTGGTATACGCAACTGCTCATGAGAACGGAGCGTATATATGCATCTTGTAGTGAGACAGCAAGCGTGTATACACGACTGTCAAGGAAAAAGGAGCATATAAGATTTAAAACAAGGCCAGGCAAGGGTAAAAAGGCTGAAAACTTAGACCCAGAGTGAACAGAATCCATCAAGTAGTGATACGACAAGAAACACAAAGGAAAAAGAGCAATGTAAGAAGAAAAAGTACTTCAACTCTTAGAAGGAATATCTCTCCCCAGTGGAGTCACCAATTTGGCTACGAGGGAAAAACTCTCTATGGCCAAGGGTAAACCACAACAGACATGTATGATTGCAGAAATCAACTCAATTCCAACATATGCTATACAAACTAATGTGCAAGATAAGAAAGAGGCCTACCTCGATCCAACGTTCGATGATGTTCCACCGTTGAGCACTTTGACCCAAAGCTTTATAGTTGCAATGAGTTCTCAACAAACAAGTAGAGAAAGTACATAGTGATAATATAAAGGGGTTAGCACATCAGATAGCATAATCCATTAATAAACATTACAAACATGCCCATAGATAATAATCATATATTTGCACGATACCAATAGGACGGGAAAGGAGTATTTCTATTAATAATTGATCAACAAAAGTGACAACATTACAGACTTCCATGTTGGCACAGTTCGAAACCAAGAAACCAAGTTCCTTCCAACTGGGTCTCCACTACTTCAATCCTCTACCAAAGGCAAGCTCATAGGAAAGAAGCAATGAGGTCCTCTCAACAATAGGGAAAGAGCTTGGGGGTTGAACACTGTGTTCATACTTGAGGGACAAAGGGATGCAGACTCAATATGAAGTAATTTATCCAGAGTAACTTTTCTTTCAAAGTTGAATGCTTTCTCCTCCTTTTCCATAGCTCGGAATTGTGCTCTTATAGCCATTAGAATGCAATTAAAGGGCCGAGTCAGAATGTTTCTTGTATATGGAAGGCCAAGGATCAGAGATCTCCTGTCGTGACATGGAAACCTAACTCCATTTTTGTATTTTCTGGCACAAATCCCGATGTACACGGGTTGTAGTGGATCAACCTATGTATATGCATCTTGTATAGCAAATAGGGAGCGTATATGTGGAAAAATGTGTATTTTTGGTTCTAGATTCATCAAAAAGGGATGATAAGTTTGCATAGGGAAATGGAAAAAGGCCCTTTGTGCAAGATATCAATAGTGAGGCAAATCTTTCTATAACAGACCTCCTCCTTACAAAGAGTTGAGAAGAACTACAGATGATTCTCCTATGTAACACAGTGAGAAAGGTGATTTGCAGAGTTGGACGTGTTTGTAGCTGAACACAAGGTGAACATGTGAAATCCCAAAGTTTTGGGTGCATCATCATGAGAACATAAATGAAGATGGTGTATTAGTCTCCTATGAGCAGAAGAGTTGACGAGAAACTTCAGATGACTCTCCTGTGTAATGTAGTGGGAAAGAAGATCTGTTGAGTGGACGTGTCTATGGACTAGCACATGTGACCATGATCCTAGTGGCTTAGCACTAGTGAAGAAGCGATTCTTCTGTGTAATGAAATGATCTAGAGATATGGAAATACCTATGGATGTGCCCCTAGTGGATGAGCATTAGTGGGTGTATAAGATCCTTTGCTATATTGTTCAAGAGTCAGAAATGCTTGTAACCCTAATTGTAATGTAAAGGGTACAGGTCGGCCCCATCTTAATGTGACTGGTAATTAATGTAAAAGATAATTAATCTGGTTAATATTAATTATATTATAAGCTAGTGAGGTTGTCCCTATTGTGCCAATAGACACTTTTGTTGACATGTTCAGTTTAGTATAAGTAAAGGTAAATTCCTTGTTGGCATAGGGGCAGACCCAGGGTTCAATGATACAACAATGCACCAAAAAAACCCTAACTACCAGCCCTTTCGGCAACACATGCGAAGCAGAGGAAGTCTCACCCGAGGTAGAGGTAGGGATGGTTGCAAGACTCAAGTGTCTGCAACCTTAGCTGGGACATGGATCTGTGATTATGATACTTAACAAAGAACTTAGCACTGTCAGTTTCCACAATATGAAATCAATAACCACTTTGCTAATAAAACAAGGATTCACAACATTCACACTGATCTATCATACTTAAGCACTTAGTGTCAACAGATTACTCAGATCTAGCAGATCAAGCACTCACCACATTCATATATATTAGATCTAACATTCTCATACATTATTAGCACTAAGCATAAACATATCTAATCAATCATCTCTAAGAACTTAGAAAATATATAAATGCATCAGAACAAGCACAAATCATAACAACACAGTGTTTACATGGTTCACCCCCACCCTGGGGCTATGTCTACCAACTCTTCTTCTTTTTTGTGTTCAGTCAAGCGGTTACAAGCACATAGCCTCAAAACCCTTACTCCACATAGGAAAAAAGATCTGTGCAGCTCGCTATATTCTTCTTCCTTGCACTACAACACAAAGCCTTCCACAACTTCTTACAACAACTTGCACTTAGCTCTGCAAGCCTCTTACAATCATGCACAAAGCACTTTCAAACCATACTTGCACTTAGCATACATTACATAGATGTCGATTCATATCATACCACACCATCCTACCTATTACATCGCTTAGTCATCTATTTATACATTATAAAATAGGCCTAAGCATGGGTAAAACCCATGGGCCGCCATCCCAATCCCATTACATAATCCCCAAAACTCAAAAAGGTCCCAAAAAGGGGCCAAGATCCCATGATCTCCGCTTCATCTTGCGGCCCTCCTTCGACAGGCTGTTGAAGTCCCAAAATAGGTTAACATGACCAAGAATCTCCCAAAACTTGGTCAAGGGCCAACATGCCCCCAACACTCATCTGTGACTCATCCCGAGTCACTCTGGTATGACCAATTCTACCTTGAATGCCTCGATTTTCTTCGACCTACTGTTGTGCTACAACCTCTTGCTCAGTGAACTCCTGGATCACTACATCATTTACGGGCCCTTCTAGGCATTGTTCTGTTGTGCTAACAACCTATTCCAGCTTTTCTCCTCGGCTTTCAACCTCTGTGAACAATTGGCATGCTCTATCTTGTACTAGTTGAAGTCATTGAGTAACTTCCATTACACTTCTTTGAAGCATATGGATCTTTTGTTGGGCGGTGCGTTGCTCTCGAGACTGCTCCATTCTTTCCATAGGCGACAGAGCCTTCAGGTGCACCTATAGTGTGTCTGCATGTTGCTTCACTTCTTTGAGCTGCGACTCCAATGTATGTAACTCTGGATTCTCAGCGATGTTCTCATATGTCTGAGTGCTCCAGTTACTCAGTTGCTTGCACACCAAGGCAAGAGATTTTAATCTGTCAACTACGCTGCGGGCAGTTGCTTCCCTTAGGTCTCTTACATCTTGAGGGGTCTTGGGCACAATATGGAGCTCCAAGTCTGTTATGCACTGTTGGAGCTGCTGGATTACTTCTTCGAGTTATGCCACCTGCTTTGGAACTCGCTCTTCAGCCTTTACTTCGACGACTATCACAGAGTGAAGTGCTATGTTGACATGTTCCTGTACTTCGAGTTTCTTTGCGAGCAGCTGTTCCTTTTCTTTATGCAACTGGGCTTTTTCTTCATCGAACTTCTCTTGCAAGCAAGCTTCTCTCGTTCTGCAGTACTGCATTGCTCTATCAGGTCTCCCTGTGCTTGCACCAAAGCCTAGGTGACTTGCACTGTCTCCTCCTGAGCTCGTCGAGGGTGAGCTTCGAATGTATCAGGGATCTGGTGGAGTTGAGCTCGCTTGTCTCCCAGTTCTAGTGTTCCTGTTGATAGCGGCGCAGTAGAAACTGCGTGACTGGGCTGTAATGCTTGTTGCACCCCTTGGAGCTCGTCCTTAATTCGACTGAATACCTCCTCCTGCTTAGCTTCTTGCTTCTTTGCTATCTCCAGCGAAGCATCATTCAAGGCTGCTACAATGAA
>JASDQU010684260.1:33264-45237 GCA_032191745.1 Picea mariana | reverse complement strand
CACTGATCTCTGTCCACCAAAAGATCTTCCATCTTGAGCTTCCACAGCTCAAAGCTTTTCCCATTAAACTTCTCGATCTCCATCTTCGAATTGCTTGCGATTTCTTTTCACCTGAAAAACAATACCGCAGATCTCCCAATGTAACAAGGCTTATCACAGTCTCGAGCCAAACCCTTGACGACAAAGGCATCCCCCTGAAGCCAATAAATCTCGGATACCAAATGTAAATTCTAACCTTGTACAATATCTACTGCAAACTGATATTCAGAAAAGAACAGAAAAGATTCAATGGAAAATACAAACATTACACAGATATTTTTCACCGGAAAACCCAAACCAGGAAAACCAGCATATATTATATTCATACATTGAGTTACATTGTTTACAATAAAATATACATATAGGAGTCAGAGGCATCCAAAACCCTAACCCAATGACCTGAATTAGTCCAAAACCCTAATTCCTTAACCGGAAATAGAAAACCATCGGCAAAAAACCATGTGCCGAAAAACCACATAAATATCATGTGGTCCCGGAAATATGTCATCTCGGTAATATGTCGTCCCGGTAATATGTCGTCCCGGAAATATGTCGTTCCAGTGCGGAAAAAAATTTCGGGGGCGTTGCCCCCGAACCCTCTCACGGGGGGCTCCGCCCCCCTGCACCCCCCCTCTAACCCCCCTGTGTGCTCGGCACAGATGCTCAGACACTACTACTCATGCAAAGAATATAACACATACCCAACAATACCTGCCTATAACCCTAATTGTAATGTAAAGGGTACAAGTCGGCCCCATCTTAATGTGACTGGTAATTAATGTAAAAGATAATTAATCTGGTTAATATTAATTATTTTATAAGCTAGTGAGGTCGGCCATCTTGTGCCAATAGACACTTATGTTGATAGGTTCAGTTTAGTATAAGTAAAGGTAAATTCCCCATTGAGGAATCATATCCTTCACATGAGTTTGGAAATTTCAGAAAGTACATCTTCTTGGGAAAAGTGCACACCTCTCTTGGGCACTAGTCTTCTAGGGTTTGAGCACCCTCTTGTGTGCTAGGTATTATTAGTGGTGAAGGTCTTTCTCTTGAAGAATATAGCAAAGGATTTGTCTAGGTTTTCTTCCCTTGTTGAGAAGGGTTTCCCATGATACTTCTTGTGTTGTTGTGCATGGTGTTTCTTCTTGTGATCTTGGTTGCTACAACATTATTGTTTATGGTTAAGACAAATGCTAAAAATGGAATGAATTACATGCTTAAGCTAGCTCATTGAAAAATCAACACATACCACCCACAGACTGATGGGAAAATAGAGGTGGTAAATAGGAGTTTGGGAAATATTTTAAGGTATCTGGTAAGTGAACATCCCAAACAGTAGGATCAGGTACTTTCACAGGAAGAGTTTGCATATAATGATTCACCTAATAAAATACATGTTTAAGTCCATTTCAAATTTTGTATGAAATGCACCCAAGAGGAATTTATGAATTAACAAATTTAGGAAAACAAGAAATCAGAAGTGTTGACGATGAAGATTTTGCAATAAGTATGGAGGAATTGCAAGAGAAAGTCAAGTAGTAGTTTTAGGAATGCAACAAGAAGTACAAACATAGAACATACTTGAAGAGAAGACAGTTGAATTTTGAAGTTGCGGACTTGGTTATGGCCCACCTCAGAAAGGAAAGATTCCTTAGAAGGGAATACAACAAATTGAAACTTAAAAAGATTGGACCCTGTAAAGTGTTAAGGAAGTTTTCCTAAAATACTTATGAAATAGAACTTCCAGGTAACATTGGAATTTATCTAATTTTTAATGTCTCGGATTTGTACCCGTTCAAAGAAGCAATAGATAGTTCAACAAATGTGCCCGTTAATGACAAAATTCGGACAATTGAATGGGAAAAACAACTTCCTAAAACACATCAGGAACATATTGAATTAGTTTCAGACAAGAAGGTAGTGAAGAAGACGAGGGATAAAGAGTACTTTTAGTACTTGGTCAAGTGGAAAGGAAAACCACTTTATTTTCCTAAGTTGTAATAGTTCTAGAATAGTTCCAAGTGTGTTTATGAGAAGAGGGTGTGTTTCCATGTAATGTAATAGAATGGTTTGTTTAGATAGGAAGTTGAAGGAGTTAGAAAATCTAGGCTGAGTTATTTGGATTCAATCTTATTCAAGGAAACATATCCGTTTGATTGAGAGAATAAGAGGAATCTTTTTAGTTTTGAGGATATGATTCGATCTCTATGATTGGAATTGATTTTCTTCTTCTTTGTATAAATAAATCCCTGGGCATGAAAATCCAATAGAGTGGGAGTAATGAATACATACAATTGTTTATGAAAACTTGGTGTAATGTTCAAATTTGCTTGTCTATTGATTGATTTTATCTCCCAGCTCGACTCACTACATGTTGTTAATGGTTTTGCTCATTCTGTTTTTGTCAAGATTGATAAATTGTATGTAGCAATGAAATCCTAGAGGGTAAAGGTTGATGCTTTGGCTCATTTGCAAAGTAGATTTAATGGAATCCCTATCTTTAGCAGACTCTAGATCTAGTGGAATCGCTATCTTTAGCGGTTTCCAATTAATCGGACCGTGTCTTAAGATTTAAATGAAATAAGTGTTTTATTTCCACTAGAGACTAGTGGGAGGGTTAATACATCGTCAGTTAATAGACTTTCAAATTCCATCAACCAAACTGAAGTTAAACATGAAAGGTGCATTATATATCTCGGGGCCTGGTGGGCCAACGACTATGTGTGTATTTCGAGATCTAGTGGTCTGGTGAGTAGAGATAAGCTAGTGGTCCCACGGGATCGATGGTCAGTTATTAAAGTAGTGTATTTGGAGAATTATTCCTCGGTGGCCTGGTAACTTAGTGGTTCTGGTTGTCAGTTGACAGAAATTTTATGTGACGGGAATCTGGTTGACAGAAGTGTCAAATGATGGATTTCAAGACTGTTAAAATCACCATTAATTGATGAAAAATCGCGTTAAAAGGTAATGAAGCTAATCCGGGTTCGTGTCACAGACATCTCACTGGTGCATATACTTCATTAGATCCATATAGACATCTACATATTCAACAAAATGTTTATTGATCATACACTTACACATTTGTGAGGTCTCCTTGGAGTGAATGACACAATTGCTTAGTAGTTGTCTTTCTTTCCTTCTTCATTTTTTATGCATTGTAGTTTGAGGGAATCTTGGGTGACCCTAAGGGAAAATGAGATGGAAAGAGAGGCTATGGAATATGATTCCCCTATAGGTCAAGTTACTAAGTGGAAATTGTATTGGAAACGAGTCTTGGAGATTATCCAAAGTTTGGCAAGTGCTTGAGTACTTGCAAAATATAGTTGTACCTACCCTAAACACAAGAGAAGACAAGTATACAAGCCAAAATATATAATGGAAAAGAAAGTGAATTATGTTGTCCTATATAGCAGCAGTAAACAATGATACAAATCAACAAGTAAATGATAATCAAATCTGCTAAACAATTCATTGAAATTCTAGTTAAAGATGCAAGAGATAACCTGGCAATGATTAGTATAACTCAAGTAAAATAGAACAAGACTTTAGCAACAATATAGGGTTGTTAAAAGAAGTTATTGTAGAGATATTATAACAACCTTATGGATGTAGCAAAATATTTCTACAAAAGGAAATTCCAACCACCAAAATTTACAAGTAAACCACTCAAAAGATGCTAAATGACAAGTAGATTATTATGGCATCTTTCTAGCAAATTCTGACAGATGAAAAGACAGAAAAAGTAAAAGTTTGAGAGAAATTTGCTACATCCCTAATAGTTGTAGCTTCAAGTTATGACATAAATAATATTCCCTTGGATAAAGAGGATGCCCTAGTGACTCAAGCAATCTAGTAGAGCATATAATTGATTACATTTCAAACAATTTGAAAATATCGTAAAATCAACTTACCCGATGCAACTAATTTATTTTTCCAATGAAAATTTCAGATTAGTGCCTTTAAAATTTGGGTAAATGGAGTCTTGGATGTATGAGTTAGATCCACAATATCCCTAGGGGTGTAAACCCTTTTACTCCCTAGGCCATGCAAATCAAACTAAGGTAAATCTAGGAGGGTGTACACCCTTGTACTCCTCCTAACAACACTGGTTAAAATGACTTGTCGACTTGTCAACTAGAAATGCGATGAAGTTTGGAGGAGGGCATATGTGCTTATACTCCTCCTAGGGTTTCAAACAAGAATAGTATGGAACAAGAATAAAACACCAATAAATGCATAAATTTCCTTACCAATTCCACAAGATGCAAGATCAAACCCTAGTTTACCAAACCATATCCATCCATAAGCAAGAGAGTAAGACTACAAGATGTGTGAACCACCTTAGCTCCACAATATACCAAGAGAAATCACCAAAATACATTTTCACAAGAGAGAGGTATCCAAATTTCCCAAAGAGGGCACAAATTTCAGCCAAGTAATCTTCTCACAATTGGAGAGTTATGGTACAAAATGAAATGAAATGATTCTTATTTATACAAAACTCCTAAAAAGTGTTTGTCCACTTAACTTAGGGTAAACCACAAAATAATGGAGAAGTTTCCCTTTATTTTTCCCCTTTACAACATAAATTCAAATTTAACTTTAAAAATTGTACATAATAAAACCCTAAATACGACGTCAACCCTCTCTAGGGTGATGTTTTGGCACTTCTAGCAAGTCGTTCAACTTGAAGTTGAAACGTTGGGCCTCCAAAGGCCTCCCTCTCATGCGCTAGGGTCTTCTCCATCAAGCTAAGGCTTTCTCTCCATCAAAAAGTTCCAAGTGTCAAGTCAACAACACCACCACCTCCAAATCCTAGCCCCAACAAGATGTCAAGCCCCAAGAACTAGTCTCTAGCCTCCAAAGGTAAGTTATTGGGGTGATGAAAGGCTAGGATAGGTCCTCCAAGGTATCTCTCAATCCTCCAAAGACTATCATCATCATCCATTGTGTGGGCCATGGTATCCAACCTGTGGAATTCATGCCCCATGGAAGCCCAAGCTAGGATTGTTCCTCCAAAACTGTCCACCAAGCAAGGTCATGTAAAGAAAATGAATATGTCATCCAAGAATCTCAAATAAAATGCATCATGATAAGTAAATCAATTCAATAAAAGAGTCACCTAAGCATGTGCATCAAAAACCACCTCATCAAATTAAACAAGTTCTCAAAGACCCTATGCAACTTGCCAAGTTTAGGTATGGGAGGGTTGAAAAACTAACCTATTGGGTGAATCATTCCCTAAGTCAAGGAGTGCTTCCCAGGTGAACCCCTATCTAATCCATGTGGAGAAGATGAAGTGGATGGTGGTAAAAATTTTGGGCATGGGGTTCATGACATACAATGGATCATAGTGTCTCATTTATGGGTGCCTTTGTAGAGGTGTGTTGTACCTTAATTTTCAATGCATCCTTTTTCCAAGCCCATTCAATGCCATTAATTAATTAAGGTCCAGAACAATTGGGTACTCCCTATGGGTTAAAATAAAGCTCGGGGGAAGTAGCATAGTGTCACTTGAAGCTAGAGGTACACAAAGTTCCATATGCATGGAAAGAAAGGGACACTGCATGAGTGTGCACACCTCAACAAATGGGACATCTATATAATGTGAATTTGCTTTTCCAGGTCTTTGATTTTTTAGTAAAGACATTTCATTGTTCTCAAGGCCTCTTTGGGAGACCATCTAGAAGTTTAAGATTTGGATTTTATTTTTTTCCAACTACATTCCTTCTGGGCCTTCATCCCCTTCTTCCCATGAAACGAGGGACAATCCCTTCTTGGATCAGTACACCTGGAAAATCCCAAAAGATGAAGAGGTGAGGGGAAAAAGTGTGAAAAGTGGCAAGTATGAATGGGAATGGCAAGATGACTTATCAAGGGGATTTCCCAATAGCAAACCTATCCCTAAGGGCGACCACTTACTAGGGCACAATGTCAACCACCAAGGTGAAACAGGGAAAATAGCATAATTTCCAAGAAGACATTACATAATCAAAGGCAGATTTAAATGCAACATACTCAAAATGCCTCAAATATTGAAATGACACTCACCATAATACCTGGATTGTACCTCATGGAGCAAGACCCAATGTCTTATGGAAGCAAGTTGATGTGGCAGATACCATCGTGATGAATTTGAGATCTATGGTGGTGAAGTTGGCCTCTGTTTGTGCAAGTGGACGATGCCAACCATCTATCTTTCAGTACTCCATGCCTACAACCTGAGGACCTCAATACATCATCTCCTTAGTTATCCCTAGGAATTGAGGATAATGAACCCTTATAAAAATCATAAATGGGGCTCATCCAAACTGAGTCTCGAAGAATTGGCATTTGTCATCAGGTCTCTCTGAGGTGGAAACTATCATCTGAGGCACCTCACCCAGACCGAGTCTCGAAGAATTGGAATTTGTCATTGGGTCTCTCTAAGGTGGAAACTGTCATCTGAGGCACCTCATCCACTATTTCGTGTCATGTTAGATGAAAGGCCAACTCGGTGGCAGACTACATAGAAAATTTGGCGGTGGGTCAAACCTAGCTCGAATCACGATGGCTCTCATAGGAAGTGGGGCCGGGGGACTTCTAAGACAATATAACATGTTTAAATCATAAATAAAATCACCTGCCACATGCAGAGACAAGTGTGGGATCGAGAGTAGACCCAATGGGTTAGGAAGAGACCCACGCGTCCTCATGAAAAATGTAGTTATTAGGTTGGATGGGAGTCGGTACTAAGGGAGGTGGATCAGTACAACCAACCTCAAAGTTGAAGAGGGAATAGTTACTATTGGGAGACAAAGTTAGAGTTAATGAGACTACAACTACAAGATCTAGAGGTGGTTAAGTTGATGATGGGTGGTGGAAGGACAAAATCATCGTACCCAACCACCTCTGAAAATCATTATGTTTGGACATGACAATCGCAGGGCTCAAGTGATCATGATCTACTTGGGTAATCATGGGAGAAAGGGGAAGCATGAAGATAACTCTCCTCAACGATCAAGGATTCCTCTCATTAAAAGGAGAAGGAGGAAGCCTCATCGTGTTATCACTAACCAATATCCAAATTCTTCTAGTAATCTTGGTGAGGATCCCTGTGGGGTTATTTGTTGGAAGGTCAATAAGAAGAGGATGTCTCAAGGGATTTTCTCCATTGAGGATGAATCCCTCTCCCTCCTGAGGTTTTTTCCCAGTTGTGCTCCCACAGTTTCAGAGGCCAACCTTTCTTTCCTCAGTGGGTCTTTAGGGATAATTTTGAGTTTAGTGAGATGGTTCTTCCTAAATCCATGGAGGTAGGTAGACGCATGGCTACTAATGAAATAAAGGCTACACAGGGGTCAGGAACCCTACCTAAAAGAAAAAGGGGGGTAGGGAATCAACCAATAAAGAATCCCACTAGAGCTAGTAACAAAGCAACAAGAGCAACAAGGGAGGCTTGTAATCAGTACCAGAGACTTTGCTCACCTGTGGAAAAACGATCTATGGAGAATTTGCAGGAATCAGACGTGAAGAAACGAAAGAGTACCGAGGATGAGGACATTCTTCAGGAGGAAAAATATTGGGTGCCAGACCTTGGAAAAACAAGGACTCAAGAGACCAAGTGCTTCCGCTTGACCGAGGTATATTGGATGAAAAATGTTATAGTGGCGCAAGTCGTCGTGCAATATTAGTTGGAGAACCAAGCCACCCACCATGTCATCTGCATCTTAGAAGCAAAGTTTGAAATTTTTTGTAAGGCGCAATATGGAGTTCACTTCCAAGAAACAACCTAAGACACCCAGGAGGCTCGAAGAGTTCGGCCAAAGGATAAAGGTTCCCAAACCAGAAACCGTGAGCATGCTATCCAAGTGGAAGGGGACGACGACAAGTTAGAGTCCAGGAAGAAACCTACGAGTCGTTTGGCAAGCGAGCGTTGTAGCTATGTCAACCACAAGATAATCAAGAATTCGGGTTTTCTTCATCCCTTTCCCTAATGCTAGGATTAGGAATCTTGATAGATAGCATTTTTGTATTTTGTTGTCTATGTCTAAAATCTCTTAGGGAAAATAGTCCTAGCCTAAGGAAGTCACCCAAAAATATATAGGCTTCATAGAACTCTGTTTTGGTTCTATAAAACTCAGATATATGGAAATTTCAAGAATAGATAATGGTAAATCTCAGAAAACATATTGATACAAGGAATGAGTCTGGTTTCCATTTTTTTGCAGACCCCCCCATACCCATGATTATTTTTTTATGTATACTCTGAATAGAAAACTATAGACTTTTTTTGCTTAAAAAATATTTATAAGTTCACTGATGCTTTTGTCTTATATGTACGCATCGAGAAGGTTGATTAAGAGCACACTGATACATTTTGATAATCAAAGCACTAAAAAAAGACCTTTGCTACAACCTCCACCCATCCAATTTTTTTTAGTTATATGGAACATCTGTTAAAACCTCCTCTAAAACTTCTGATTCAAATAGTGAAGGTTGTAGTCAAGGTTTTTTTGAAAAATTTGCTAAATCTTATACAATAAAAACCTCCACAAAAACCTGTGTTTTCCTTGTAGTGGAAACGAGCACGCCATGTCATATGGGTTGTCTTTGGCTCATCTCCTGCCACAATCCTTACTTGGTATTATCCCTACCTCAAGTCCAACTTTGAGAAAACCTTGGGCTTGGCCAATTTGTCAAAGAAATCTCCTACCAAAGGACCTAAGGGGTATCTACTTTTTATGGTCCACTTTCTCAATACATTATAGTCCAAGCACATCCTCAATTCTGGTGTGTCCTTGTTATTTTTTAAGAGGATCAGTGCACCATATGAGGACCTAGATGGATTGATGAAACTAGCATCAATGATCTTAGTTAATTGTCTCCTCAACTCTTCCAACTTGTGTCTAAAAAGTTAGTAAGGTGCTCTAGGGTCTAGCTAGAGGTTGCAATCTCAATTGGATCTCAATATGATGGCCAACAATGTGCCTAGGAGAGAGCACTTTAGGCAAAGAATTAGGCATTTGATCTATAAACTTTTCCAACACATTAGTAAGTGTTGGTGGAATGGGTGTCCCCACTCCACTGTCATTCACTTCTTCATAACTATTGCATAAATTTGAGACTTTGACTACCTAGCTGCCCTATTCATCATAAATGAAGATATAGTCCACACTTTTTCGTCTGAATTCCTTGTTGTTGTGTGCACAACACAATTCTTTCATCAATGAAGTATCGCCAACTTGTCTACAAATGGCACGAGAACTAACTACATTCTCCTTAGGAATTATTGTCCAAGAATAACTTCAAAGTCATTCGCTTGTGATACTATAAATTTTGCATGGCCCAACCATTTGTCCAATGCAAATGTAACCATATATAATACCTTAGCCTTAGAATTGTCCCCTTAACTAAAGCATTGCATGCTCCAATTCTATGTTTAAGTTCACTTGCCAATTATTTTTTCAAGAAGTTGTGTGAGGAACTAAAATCAACCATTACTTGTACTCTCCTTCCATTGATGATTAGATCCACACAAAAAAATTGATTGAGATTTTTCCCTTGGTTGCAAGCCAAAGCATCTATCCACTACAAAGATGCCCCCAAAAAGATATTCTCCCTTCCATCTACCATAGAATCTTACTATGCATGTCCTCTTAAAGAAAATGAACTACAACAAAAAGACACAAGAGTTTAACTTGTACCTAAAGTGGCATGCCAATGGGTACCATGCAATGCCATCTTCAAAAGGTCTGTCAAGGAACTCCTATGCCAAACTGCACTTGAACCCAAGACACTCTGAGGTGTTTCCTCTATGACTGCTCTATGTATATTGACTTGGTTGAAATGCACTCTAAGGCCTGGTTGGATGCTCGAAAAAGCTACTCTCAGATAAACAATAGCCTACAACAACTTAGTTTCATCCTCTACCTTCATCCCGTCTCCAACGACTACTAGCACTCTTCTGGAAAACTATTGAAAGATGGGTCACTCTAACACTTGTGTTGCTAGATGTTACCTCAATGAGGGCCCAAGCCTTGAAACATGAACTCAAAGTTGTCTCGAATTGGTCAAACCATCCTCCAAACCTATTGATTCCCTATGGAACATGGTGAAGATCATCCAACAAGGTTATGAAACCAAATTCTTAGAGAATTTGAGTTCTAATACCAACTATCATGGACCTAACAGTCTTGACAAATTTTTTACTTTTTGTCATCTCCGATGTGTGGCATTGCCATTCCTCAGCCACAGTGGCTTGACTAACTTGTGCTTGCTACAAACAAACTATGCATATTTACTTAATGTATATCCATGACTTCTCCTTAAGGTATGTCCAACACAAGAAAGTTCACCCAATAATAGAAATTTAATCCAACCCTTGAAGCAACCATAGGCCCACCTCTTGCAAATCCTATCTTATTCTTCTTCTCACACAACTAATGCAATTCGTCCTACTCTACCTAACCAACCTTGGACTCGGCACCAACTGTAGAGCTCCTTTACACTAAAATGAATGACCAATGCTTACTCTTCTAGATCTTATCACCATTGAGGTGTCCTCCTTTTATATGAGACTTTCCTCAGCCATAGTGACTTAACTAACTCATTCTTACTACAAGCAAACTAAGCATTTTACTTAAAGTATATCCATGACTTATCCTTAAGATACACTAAGTTAGATGCACATTTATATCCAACAGAAGAAAGATCACCCAACACAAGAAAGCTAGAAAGTTCACACAAAAAAATTAGACATAGTCCTTAGTGGATTTTCTCATATTAAAATTCCTAAAATAAATCTATAATATAGATAATATGGTAATTTGTTTTAACTTCTTTTATCTTATTTCAATATTTTAAACATTAACTTGATAATATTAAATATCAATATATTATTATAATATATTTTAACTCTTTTATTTTGACATCAACCTAATTTAATATTTTGAATTATAAATTAGTAATATTAAATTTTAACCCACCATAAAATATAGTTAATTAAAAATATATGAAAAAATAATAAATGTTTAATATTAAATCTTAACCTTAAAAACACATTCATTAAAAAACAATGCCTTGAAAACACATTCATTAAAAAAAAAAAAGCCAAATAAGAGGATGGAAAGGTAATCTACATGATAAACAATGCATTTCAGTTCACTATGGAATGAATGAATTCCATGCCTTCCAAGAAATAATTAAGAAGTAGCAGCGCTCGCTGGCCTCACGGAATCTTTCACTTGCACGCCACAACTTAAATATTACCTTAACCGCCGCTTCTTGTATTTTGGTTGAATCTGTTTTCCTTAATCAATCTACGAAGATGATGTTACATGTCATCAACATACTCATAAACACGTTGTTTTAAATATTTGAAATTAAATGAATAAAAATTTAATAGTTTTATAAAAAAAATGTTCAATAAGTGATACCTCGTAAAAAAAAATACGTCCGTTCATATACTTACTCGATGATAAGTCAAACAATGTTCAAATTTAAAAAATTAAAGTCTTTGGAAATATTTATATTTAAATCAATAAAAATATTAACAATTTTGATAAAATAACCTGATATCAATTATGTTGATAGTTCACATATTACTTTTATTTTCCATTAAATCTTAACCACGTTTATTTTTATTATAATTTAAAATTATATCATTAATTTGTTTCAATGGTACCTTCTTAGTATGATATAACCATATATGAATTGTTTTTCTCCATTATGAATAATGAAGATTTCTAGATGATCTTTTGTAGTAAATCGTTATCCTTGAAATTGATGCTTAAGTTTTTTCCTTTCTTTTTATTTATTTATTAGAGTCAATTTTCTTTGTTCTCAACTTGAAGTTCTTTTTCTTTTTTACATTAATTTTGGAATTGATATTATGTCTTTCCTTTTTTTTTTGTATGTGTTACAAAGTTAATTTTCTTAGTTTCCATTAATGTGAAG
>JASDQU010684259.1:100849-112345 GCA_032191745.1 Picea mariana | reverse complement strand
GGTCAAGGTATTGAGCACGAATGATTGCCTGTTCTTCTGTGACAACTCCACCCATGGCGATGTCACGAGCGATGTTGTTCATGGATGATTTTGTGAACCACTCTGCTAGCAACTAATCGGTAAGTTTGAGTTTGATGAGACGTCATCTCCATCGCCACTCATGAATGTGATCAGAGATATGAGTGGCTTTGGTTTGTTTAAAAGAACTCAAAATCTCAGTTCTCATTTTGTAGTGGATCGGTAACTAGAAGTGGGTGAGGAAATCCATAGCGAGGGTGTTGAAGTCAGTGAAGAAGCCTCATGGTAATTATATATACCACTTTGTGGCGGAACCTGTTAGGGTTCACAGAAAAAGGAATAAATGAATAGAGTCATCCATCAAGGAGTTCAATGAGCACCAAAGGTGAAGAGTCATTACATGATTGTTTGGGTCCTCTCCCAATTTACCATCGAATTTAGGGATGTCGGATGGTAGTTTGGTCAGTATAGCAGGCCATTGAGGAGAGTGACAGATCAAATCATTTAAAATCTTTGAAATATCAGGGAGGTCCAAGGTGGCTAAGAAGGGTAACTGTCTATTTACATGTGAGTACTGGTGACTTTGGGGAAGGAGTCATGTCGATAGACCAGTGGGACCATAAGTAGTTTGCATATAATGCGAAGATCTAGGCAGGTTTGGTTGTTGGTGTGGAGGCAAGTAATTCATAGGGTTGTACCCTTGAACAGGGGCGTGGGGTTGAGTGTTTGATCCCCAAATAGGATTAGACGTGCCTGGATATGGTTGGCCTATACTAGGGGGTATGACGGAGCTAGCTTGAGGTGGTTGACCCCCAGTTGAGTGAGAATTATGTTGAATAAAGTAATTCCAGTAATGGGCCAAGGATGGAGATATGTTTTGTCCATAGGGTGGGGTCGGTGGGGGTTGCCCTCCAATGGGGGGTTGCATCCTAGTTGGGATTTGTCCTGTAAAAGGGGATTAGGTTTGGCCTCCTTGGTGAAATTTTCCACCAACAGGAATCTGATAATTAGGTGTGAAAGACAGGATGGTGCCACTAGGGTCGGTGCCTCTGATAGAGGATGGAAGAGGTCCTCTAGAAGGGGGTTGGGAAAGTGTCAGAATAAGAACATGAACGAGATGGTGCCCAGAAGAAGTGGAAACTCCATGAGTCCTGGATGAGATTTGTGTAGGAGTGGGAATAGAAGCATTCAACGCATGATATCCGAGCGGAAGGGTTGGGGTGAATCTGGGTGAAAGTAGCATGCCAATGGGGGCTTGGCTAGCCATTGTAATCCTGGTGTGAGGACTCGTAGTATCTGGGACAATTGTGTAATGGACCATTTGTAGAGGGATAGTTAAGATGTGGTTAGCTGGCGGAGCATCTGTACCAGGAAAATAATAGACAGTAGTAAAAGGTATTGTGTCTGGATAAGATGTTTCATACAGCTTAGGTGCGACAATGATATCAACGCCTGCTCCTGAGCCAAAGAGATCCCATCTAAAAATGTCAATAGTCCAAAAAGGATCTTGACCCTCAGGTCCTATGAAAGGTCCGGTTGGTGATCCAGAAGACTGAACAACTATATCTCTGGAAGAATTCACTCTCACAATATGTCTCTCGGAGTCAAGACGAAGTCGAAAGTCCTCTCGAGAATTGGTAATTCGGAACTGTTCTAAAGAGTTAGTTATTTCCACTGGTGGAGTGGCAACATCTTGGACTTCACTCTCTTGAGAAGATCCCTTCAGTGAGCTGGTAGGCAAGGGTTGAGAACCTTCTAGATCTTCTTGGGGTAGGCCTTGCATTCTACATGAATGGCATGGCAGGTCAATTGTGATCAAGTTGAAATTTTACAAAAGAAATTCTATGGCCAACTTGGGTAAACAAACAACATGCGCTAATAAAATCTAGGAAGAAAAACTAAGCAAACAAGACCTTCTAATTCTGAAGTTACTAGTTGGTGATGAAATCCAATGTCACAACGACGAGACAAGAAGGAGCTGGGCCAGGGTGGAAAATTTACGTTGATGACCTGTTTAATGAACTTACACCCTGGTGCAAGCTCCCACACACAATCATGGGTATACCCTCCAAGGATCCCGAGTGAGTCTGGCCAACGTCGATTCTAGGTACTATGAAGACTTACCCCTTCACAGTCACCTTGTGTAATACCCTAAGCATATAGGCTACTAAGGTTACCACCAACAACAATAATGTGTAGGGGAATAGTCGATAGTCTGATCCACATGCAAGGGCAGGGTCTCTAGACTAAAATCAGCTTGAGAGGCTTCCACTCATCATTGTGGGTATACCTTCAAGTGACCCCCGTAATACGTGCAATCTCTACACTGATATCAACAAAGCAGGGTGAGTCACTTTGTCAATCTCAATGCAACCTCAGGTTTGACCCTTGTGTGAGAAGGGCTTCCCAGAACTAAATGTTGCAAATGGAATTTGACACTCCTTATCAAAATATACTATTGTGTCTATTTTTCTTTGGATAGTGTGTCTCACTACATATTCCAAATCTCTATCCTAGCTAATGTTGGTGTAAAAGAGCCCTAGAAAAAGTTACTAGTTGAATTTTAAAATTGTGCAATAATATTTAAGGCTGATGTTACTCAAAAGGAGATGGAAATGAAACCGATGTTGTGTGAGACTCTGACCCAACAATGCATAAATAGGAATGAATGATTCAAATTTTGTTCGATGAATCCTATTTACAGGAGGGCAAAAGGAGTTTTCTAGAACAATGTGAACTACGATGTATGATCTTCTCTGAAATGTAATATCAAACAACCATGAACAATGCAAATTCCCTATTCATTCTCTTTCAATACTTGAATGCCAATATTTTTGAATAAAAGTTGCTTAAAAAAAAGAAAATGTCTTTAATTTTTATTAGAAACCAAGCAATAGGGATGGAACTAATAAAAAGTAAGCCACCAACGAAAAAGAAATACACAACAAACACCCAAATCAATCTTTCAATGAAGAAAAAAAAACAAACTAACAAAACCAGTCTCTTCAAATGCACATGGGTAACAATTTTCCAAGTAATAAGCAATTGAAAAGGACAATTAATATCAAMTTTTAATCTAATCAAAGTCTCCCAACCAAWCAAGCACTCAGATTTCACAATCGAAGATTATACCCTTGTTAAGAAAAGGTCAAGAGGTAAAAATTGAGAAAAAATGAACAAGAAGAGTTTTCGATTTCCGAAAACTAATCATTCGCAAGATTTGATGTCAAGAAACATTCAATCATTGGCCAGAGAAGTTCTTTCCAGACACACCAACCAATTTGGGCATCTGAAGACACAAAAGACTTAATCCAAAAATTTTACAAGTGAGTTCGTAGTCTGACAGTGGGGTACAGTGCGAGAATTAAGGATTCTCACAGGCTAGACATAGGCAGGGTGCGATAAGTTTGCACTGAACTGAAAACTAGGGTGCGAACCTCAGTTATTCTCATAGGCTACAAAAAGGTGCAGTGCGAGGAGGTTTGTAATCAAGCAAATTTTGGAAAAATGACAGGGCTTTTGAGGTAAATTCTGGATCTAGGGAGTATTTGAGGGTCTCCTCAAGACTCAGAGATTGATTGGGAATGAAAAAAGGGTAGGTCAAGAGAAAATGGCCAAGAAAAAACCACCAAAATGGGTTGTATCCCTAGTGAAGTCACCAATTTTGTTATCGGATAAATCGGTAGGTGCGGACACTATTAGATCTCCCTAGATCCACCTGGATCTAGAACAAAATAGGACAGGACATGACTCTTTCCCTAAGTTGTGGTCATTGAATCTACTACTAAGAAGGAATGAGTGACATACCTTTATATTGCTTCCTTTAGTCTCTGTCGTTCCCGCTTCACTCCGGTGCTCTTGTGAAATCAGGTCCAAGAAAACACAAACCAATCGAAGTCAAGATAGCAAAGTATATTCAATGTCAACCTATGCATATGATCAAGGAGTTATGAAATAAAATAAGAGTGATTTTATGGGAAAGGGACATGCCACTGTATTATGTTAAATGAAAGTAGAAGATACAACCAGATCACCTTGATGTCGCAAGCTTCCTTTCAGTGACCCTTGGTTCCAACACACACACTTTCTCTGCACTTGCATGAAGAAGATCCAATACAACTTGATAGACGAAATAGAGTCTTCAAGATTCTATCCAAGCAGAGTTCCTCACACAATTCTTTCACCAATTCTTCATTCAATATTGCTTAACCTTTTCCATGAGAAACCTTTCAATATATAGGAGAAGGAGAGATGGTTAAATGGATGAGGATGATCCCACTAAATCTGAGAAGTCAGTAGGATGCGAACCATGTGAATGCCAACTCATTTTCTAGAATATTCCCTTCTACAACCTTCGTGACTTCTTCTCTTTTCCAAGCTTTGAAACAGGTTCGCACCCTACCTATAGAATAGACTGTGAACAGTTCGCACCCTAAGTTTGGGTTGCCTGTGAGAATGAAGGATTTTCGCACCCTATAATATAGGCAGCCTACGAACTCATCTTAAAAATGTGTTTTTTGGAAGAAGACAACAGTAACTCTTCTCAGGCAAAAAATCCTTGTGGGAGCCTGAATACATCACTTGTAGAGACATCACCAGAGTGACCAAAATCATGTGTAACACTAGGGAAAAACCCGGACCTCATGTCAATGGAATTGTTGGGTACACCAATGTAAATCTCGAAGACTCAGCAATGAAGTCTACCGGAGGATCATCTTCGTTAGGATCCTCCAAACCCACCCAAACGACAGATGTACATTCTGTGCAATCGTCGAAAAACCCAAATGGTGACCAACAATGAGATGGAAATAAAAGGAAAGGTCGAAACAATTGTAAGGGTGGGAAAAATGGTAACAAACCCAAGGAGAAAGATAATAATGGGAAGCAGAATGATAATATTGGATAGGAAAAGAAAGAGAAATGTAAGGTGAAGCTTCCTTGTAAACTTTGTACTGAAGATCACCTTACACATTTATGCCCCAAACTCGTGGAAGCTGTGAGGATTTTAAATCTACTGCCCGTCGTGCTGGCGAATCCATTCCCACACAACCAGCACTTAGCCTCAAGTTCTTTGAACGCTGGAAATGCACCCAATGGAAGTCAAAACCCACCGTCGTAAGATGGCGACAGTGATTGTATCAATATGGTCGACGCAAAAATTGATATAGCCACTCATTCTCGAGATTAAAGCTCTTCAAAAGATAGTACCAGTCTAGAAGCTCCTCCTCCCCCTCCAGAGATGAATCTACATATTGAGGAACCAGATCCACCACCTTGTATTCCAAAAGGAGTACTCAAGTGCTCTACTCACAACTCTGATGCTAGATCCACCCATAACTACTCTATCATTGAGGATCTGGGCCAATCACCTTCTGCGATGTTAGCTTTGGAGGTACTCTAGACGTGTCCATCACAGAGGAATGCCTTACTCTCTTCCTTAGGAGCTCTAGAGCCTAGTGGCTTGAAACTCATCAAGTTTGATGTCATGGATGTGAAGCCTCACTTACCCTACCATGTGGCTTTCCAAATCCACGTGGAGTATTCCAAGTATATTATCAAACGAGCAGTCATTGATGAAGGTGTTTCCACCTACGTGATGTCCCTGGTGTGTTGGAAATCTCTCGGTTCCCCAACCCTTTTCAAGTCATCGAACATGTTGATTGCTTCGACGGTCATTCCTTCTGCCCTCATGGTATTCTCCTTGCCTTTTTGGTCTAGTTAGGTGGAAAGACGGTAGAGGTGGAAGTAGAGGTAGTTGATGCGCCTCTTGATTATAACCTGTTACTAGGTCACAATTGGACCTATGTTATGGTCACTATCATATCATTCGTTTTCCGTATACTTTGTTTTCCTCATCAAGGGGAGATCTTGACTATCGACCAGTTATCCTTTTTATACTCTATTCCTAATGCATCTGTTGGATTGTCGATCCCTATGATCGATAATTCTCAGCCGACAACTGAGAATATCGATGTCAGAATGTATTCTTCCCTCATGGGTACCTTCGACTTCTCGGCACCGATTCACCACGTTTGTGCCATATCTAGTAGGCCTACTTCAACAGGGAGGTCCATTCCTTTCCGCACTTCCTATTTTAGTGATCCATNGTCGTAAAATGGAGACAGTGATTGTATCAATATGGTCGACGCAAAAATTGATATAGCCACTCATTCTCGAGATTAAAGCTCTTCAAAAGATAGTACCAGTCTAGAAGCTCCTCCTCCCCCTCCAGAGATGAATCTACATATTGAGAAACCAGATCCACCACCTCGTATTCCAAAAGGAGTACTCAAGTGCTCTACTCACAACTCTGATGCTAGAGCCACCCATAACTACTCTATCGTTGAGGATCTGGGCCAATCACCTTCTGCGATGTTAGCTTTGGAGGTACTCTAGACGTGTCCATCACAAAGGAATGCCTTACTCTCTTCCTTAGGAGCTCTAGAGCCTAGTGGCTTGAAACTCATCAAGTTTGATGTCATGGATGTGAAGCCTCACTTACCCTACCATGTGGCTTTCCAAATCCCCGTGGAGTATTCCAAGTATATTATCAAACGAGCAGTCATTGATGAAGGTGTTGCCACCTACGTGATGTCCCTGGTGTGTTGGAAATCTCTCGGTTCCCCAACCCTTTTCAAGTCATCGAACATGTTGATTGCTTCGACGGTCATTCCTTCTGCCCTCACGGTATTCTCCTTGCCTTTTTGGTCTAGTTAGGTGGAAAGACGGTAGAGGTGGAAGTAGAGGTAGTTAATGCGCCTCTTGATTATAACCTGTTACTAGGTCACAATTGGACCTATGTTATGGTCATTATCATATCATTCGTTTTCCGTATACTTTGTTTTCCTCATCAAGGGGAGATCTTGACTATCGACCAGTTATCCTTTTTATACTCTTTCCTAATGCATCTGTTGGACTGTAGATCCCTATGATCGATAATTCTCAGCCGACAACTGAGAATATCGACGTCAGAATGTATTCTTCCCTCATGGGTACCTTCGACTTCTCGGCACTGATTCACCACGTTTGTGCCATATCTAGTAGGCCTACTTCAACAGGGAGGTCCATTCCTTTCCGCACTTCCTATTTTAGTGATCCATGGACCCCACCTTCTCTTACTTTGTCGAGTGAAGGACAATTGCATGCTTGCATGGCTATGCCACTATCAACAGTGAATATTGTGTATCAAGCTATTCTAGACTCTTCCGTTGAMCCCGATCCTGTTACCTCACCGACAGACAAGGAGGATCCTATTCTCRGKCCTGTATGGGCCACCTCATTGTCCTTCTCACATGATTTCCTAGATAAGACTTTTCCTTCATATGAAGCCATCCTTGAAGATATGAATGGTTCCGAGAGACCTTGGGATGATATGCATCATTGATCTTATTTTCTCCCAAGTCTCGAAAGAATCGAGGAAGATGATTTTCGGTCTACCTTGAGTGAGATAGTAGGTCACGCCGTAGTTCCACTTGATACGCATGACATTTATGCTAAAGGAAATATGGAAAGTATTTCTCCTACCGTCTCGATCGATATCTCTCGTACTCCTGGCAAGATTGAGAACGTAAATATAGGTGCAGATTGTTCGCTAGAAGAAATTTTGATCTACACATAACTCTTCAAAGAATTTCAAGATGTATTCACTTGTTCATACGAAGAGATGCCAGGGATCGACCCCCGTATTGTTGAACATGAGATTAGGACTTATCTGGATGCTAAACCTATTCGACAATGTCTTAGAGCTGTAAATCCTAGGAAGGCCCCTGCTATTAAGGCGGAGGTGGAGAAACTACTTAATGATGGCTTCATCTACCTGGTTCCCTTGACTGAATGGGTATCCAACCATGTTCCTATGAATAAAAAGCAAGGAACCATTCATCTGTGTATGGACTTTCATGACCTGAACAAGGCTTGTCCTAAAGATAACTTCCCCACGCCTTTCATTGATCAGATTCTCAATGAGTGTGCGTGAAGCAAGATATTTTCTTTTATGGACAGATTTTTAGGATATAACCAAATCCAAATCAAACCTAAGGACCAACACAAGAAGGAATTTATATGTCCTTGGGGTACTTTTGCATACCGAAAAATGCCTTTTGGCCTTAAAAAAGCCGGAGAAACCTTCCAACGTGCCATGAATTTCTCGTTTCATGATCTCAAGCACATAGTCCAAGCCTGCCTTGATGATATTACTGCTCACTCTTGCAAGAGAGTGGATCATGTTATACACCTTCGGCTAGTTTTTGAAAGATGTTGTTACTATAGAATCCAGTTAAACCCTCACAAATGCATGTTTTGCGTTAAGTCTGGTCGTCTCTTAGGATTTTTAGTTTCTGAGATCAGGATCATGGTAGATCCTCTTAAGGTTGAGGCAATACTTCAGTTGCCTCCCCTGCACACAATTAGACAACTTCAAGGATTACAGGGTAAAGATAACTTTCTACATCATTTCATAGTGAATTATTCCAATATCACTAAGGGTTTCATGTGCCTCTTGAAGAAAGACACACCTTTTATCTGGGATGAGCAATCCCAGGAGTCTTTCGATGCTTTGAAGAAAGCCTTGGTATCAACCCCTCTTCTAAAATCAATTGATTACAGTAGAGATTACTAGTTTTATATTTTCACATCTACAGAGATGATTGGTATGGTTCTAGTTCAAGAGGATGATGAGCTCCATGATCACATCATCTACTATCTTAGTCGAAATCTAGTAGGCCCTGAGCTTAATTACTCTCATGTTGAAAATATAGCTTTGGTTGTCGTTCACATACTCCAACGTTTACGTCACTATATATTGCTTTGCAAGACTATAGTGGTTGTTGATGTCAATACATTTCAATACGTCGTTACCATGTGTATCATAGGGGGGAAATATAATAAATGGAATTTCATCTTACAAGAATTTGATCTTGACTTTGCTTCGGCAAAGTCCAAGAAATCACTAGTTTTTGCAAAGTTAATATCCGATTTTCCACGATTAGACAAGGATGTTATCCATGTTGATTTGTTTGTAGACGAACACATTTTCCTCGTCTCGTCGTCCGACCCCTGGTATGGAGACATTGTTTTATATCTTCAAACCTTGAAGTTCGCTCAGCATTTCTCACGAGATATTGACGACGTGTTAGATATCAAGCCAAAAATTATACCATCGTCGGTGACACTTTATATCGTCGAGGAGTAGATAATATCTTGTGTCATTGCTTAACTCACGAGGAAGATGAGTCAGTCTTAAATGATTGCCACAAAGGGGCTTGTGGTGGTCACGTATCCGGGCTTGTGATGGACCAAAAACTCTTGCTAGCCGGTTATTTCTGGCCTACTATCTTTAAATATAGTGTCAAAGTGGTTAAAAAGTGTCACCCCTGCCAGGTGTTCACTCAGAAAATGTGCTCGCATCCAACCCCTCTTCACCCAGTCATTACCGTTGGTCCCTTCACCAAGTGGGGGGTACATTTCGTCGATTGCAAACCAACTTTGGCTGGGGAGAATCAAAATATCATCATGGTTGTCGACTAATTTACTATGTGGGATGAGGCCATGCCTACCATAAAATTCGTTGGGAAGATTGCAGCTTTCTTTGTGTTCAACCAAATTATCACCCGGTTCGGTATCTCGAGTGATATTGTCACTGATCATGGCATTCACTTTCAGAATGAAATGATGGTAGAACTATCATCTAAGCTAGGGTTTAGACACGATCATTCATCCACTTATTACCCCCAGTAAAATGGGAAAGTAGAGATCATCAACAAGTCTCTCAAGACCATTTTGCAAAAAAATGTCAGTCGGAGAAATTCTAATTAGCACATCATGTTATATCCCGTGATTTGGGCATACCAAACCTCAGTTAAGACTGCCAGTGGTTTTTCCCCTTTTCAGTTAGTGCACAGTGTGGAGTCGATCCTTCCTATTGAATGTGAAATCCCTTGTCTCAAGTTGGGTGTTTAGCTCCTACTTGACACTTCATATTTAGAGCGATGCCTTGTGCACTAAAGAGTCTTGATGAGCAGCGTCGGGACGCCTTTATGGCTATCGGGGAAAACAAGAAACGTGTCAAGGTATAGTATGACAAGTCTGTCTATCTCCGGTTGTATGTTAAGTGTGACTTGGTCCTCTTGTACGACCAAACCAAAGAACCACTAGGGGAAGGAAAGTTTAAACCCATGTGGCATGGTCCTTACATCGTGCGATGTGTTCTAGAAAAAGGAGCCTATGAGTTAGAAGATTATGAAGGGAATAAATAGGCCGAGCCCAGAAATGGGCTCTACTTGAAAAGGTAATATGCTTGAGCCCCAGGCTTGAGTGGAACTCTTTGTATACTAATGTAAATTTAGTGTATATACATCTCTTTTTTCATTTTCTTTTGTCTTTGGCTTGCTTATCAAGTTTTTTGTTTGTCGACAGATGTCAACAGAGTCTTCAGTCTACCTAGGATTCGTAGATAGATCTAGCCGTCATACATGGAACTTAGCTTTTGTCCCTTGGGTGGTTTACTCAGCCAAGGGTCTGCTGGTGTCTTCAGGTGGCATATTCCTAGGGCCATCCACAAATAACGTGGCCGAATATAGCATCTTCATAGAACTTTTGTGCGATGCTATCTCGCATGGTATTTTCTCTTTAGATGTCCGTGTTGATTCCCAGATAATAGTATGTCAGTTGAATGGTCGTTACTGCATGCATGATTCTACTTTACTTCGTGGATTCCTATGGGTATGTATTTTAGAACAACAATTTGATTTTATTTCATATTATCACATTCCTAGGAGTTCTAATCACGTATCTAATGCCTACACTAATTATGTTTTAGATTGGCATTTGTCACATTAATTAAGCGAAGAAAACCATTAAATCAATGTACACATTGTAAGATATAAGTAAAGTCAAAGATCCCTTTTCATATATTTCAAAATATGGTTTTTATATTACAAAATTGGGGCTAAAACCCTCAATGCCCATATACAACCGATATACATATCCCATGACATCTAAACCTATGGCATCGGATGTGTATCATGGTAGAAAACCATGGCATTTGTGAGACGTTATAAGATTCGTACCCATGCTCTAGGTACACCAACCACCTGTCATTGCATGGCTTTAGGTAGATCCTCTACTTGAACCATTGGAATCCTCTATGTCAAACGAGATAGGTTACCTTGCACTTTCTGTAGGACTCTCTCCGCTTGTCCTCCCACCACCTCATCTCCCCGGTTCCTCTGTTTATGTCGAAGGAATCCCTTTGGTCGTCATGGACTCGCATCCACGATTATACATGTATCTAGTTAATATTTAAACACCATTCAAAAATATTTTTGTTCCCTAAATACAAAAATACAAAACAAAATGAAATATTTAAAAACTTGTTACCTATATCACCATAGGTGGCCTCTGGTGGAAGTGGCATATCGGGATCTTCTCTGAAATCGATCCCCATATAGGGATAGTCATCCAAAGAAATGATTTTCCACC
>JASDQU010684259.1:86412-98229 GCA_032191745.1 Picea mariana | reverse complement strand
TTTTGTGGTCATCGATTGATTCTTGAAGATGTCCATTATGATGGCCTGCAAGAAGAATATCACAGCTTAAGCCACTGCTAAACTCTTCTTTGAACGAGTGTGGGTACACTTTGGGATCCCACAGTCTATCCTCTCAGATCAGGACAGTAGGTTCCTCAGTACATTTTGGTCCAACCTCTGGTCGATGGTCCAGCCTCTAGACACCAAGCTCACCAAGTCCACAGCTTTCCATCTGCAAACTGATGGCCAGACAGAGGTCGTCAACTAGATGATCGTACACATTCTACGCATGTACAATTCAAAGCATCCATGCACATGGGATGAGAGCCTCCCCTATGTATAACACATCCACAACCGAGCTCTCCATAGCTCAATTAGCCACAACCCCTTTCAAGTGTGCTTGGGATTCCAGCCACTATGTCCCATTGACATAGCCATGCCATTTGTAGCTACTCAGGAAGATTCAGCTCATGTCTAGTCTGAGGCGGATAAGGAAAACAACTTCATTGAGCACATTCAACACATCCGCCAACATGTTCATGACATCTTGGAAAAAGTCAATGCTAAGTACAAGCAACGACATGATCAACATCGGGTGCCACACAACTTCCAAGTGGGAAACAAAGTGTGGCTGCATTTGCAAAAGGAGCACCTCACTGGACCCCACCGCAAGCTTCGTTCACTTCGATATGAGCCATACACCCTCACCAAGGCTGTAGGGGAAAATGCCTTTGAGCTCAGCATTACACCATTCCTTGGGCTGCACCCAGTGTTCAATGTGGACCGCCTTCAACCCTACTTTCCACCTCTGCTAGACACATCCAACATGGCAGAACAACTCACACCAACAGAGTTATATCTAGATTGCATGGAACAAGCCAAAACTAATCAGATCATGGATACACAAATCAATCACACCCGAAAACAAAGGATACCACTATATCAAGTTGTCAAAGCAGGCCAAATCCTTCACCAAGGCAAATGGCTCACCAGGGACCAAGTTTAGCAGAAGTTTCCTCATCTCATGGAGGAAATAAACGCAATGGGGACCATTGCTTCCTAAGGAGGGAGGATTGATCCAGTGGATATCGGTGGCCACCCACCTTTTCTGACTGACTCAAAACAGTTTTCTGGCAATTTTGGCAATTTACTATTTTTAGCAGGTTTAAACTTTTGAGGCTATTTTGAGGGCCTAAATGAAGGTTTTTTGAGATTGAGGTCCTCAATGATAGCCAAAGGCATAATTGAGCCCTCAAAATGAATCTCTACCTTTCCAACGAGCTATCACACGCCTAAAACGGAGATCGTATGCAAAAGTTACGACCCTGGGAAGTTGATGTACTAACTTACCCAAACGGGGCCCACATGACTTTTGGCACTTCATCTCATAGGGTTAGGATTTTGGATGTCTATGACTTTTGGCATTCTCGTCTATTGTAAAAAGGCCTCTAGAGCCTCATTGTAATCATCTTCTCATGGATGCCAGTAGCAGACACATCTCTTCTCAGAGATAAGCTACCAGCGCCCTAGCTAGTTTATTTCCATTCTGTCTGTAAGCATATTTCAGTCATTTGTTATTAATGAAATGAAGTCTTATTTCCGCTGCATCTCTGCGTTTATGTGTATTTCAGTATTTCATTGTGTTCCTACATAAATCCGGATCAACAGATCAAGACAAGGTTACAGTGTTGAAGTTTTGCAACTTCAACCTGGGGGACCGTAAAGCTTACAACATGCTCGCCCCATATAAGTACTTGATGAGAACTAAGGGAAATAATTTGAAGCTCATCCCTCAACAATGGACGATGAACCTCACGCAGTCTACTTTGCTCAACATTATGAAAATACCGCACTTCGGCAGACACCAGGAGGTGAATGATTGTGTAAAATTGTTGCTAGCAAGTTACCATGGAGGATACCTGTGGTTAGAATGTTACATAACTGTTGATCCGACACTGATCAATAGGATCACTAAACTTAGCATGCAGGGCCTTGATCCCCATGAGTACTATCCTGGAAAGATCACAGATCATGCTCTTGCGCAGAAGATCAAAGAAGCCTATGACGATGTTGAGAAAGGCGCGAGAGGCTACAAGGTAGCTTCTATTGATAGTGGAATAGTCTGCCTCGCATGCCAAATGATCGTAGGGAAGTTGGTATGAAACAATCGACCAACAAAAGTATCTGGCTTTGTAGTTGACCTCGCAGGAAAGTGCATAGAGGGACTTCAGATGAATTGGGCGAAGTACCTGGTGAATCAACTGGAGATTGACTGCAAAGAAGCCCAGGATCAGGGGCATGAATTCCATTTTAGATGGCTCCTAATGCTGATCGCTTTTGTTGCATGGGAGTTACCTGAAGGTGCAACCTTCCCGGACCTTGACCCCTTTGAGCCACTAGTTGCGAAGTTCAGTACATTATGGTACTTGAACGACATGAGCAAGCAATGGAAATCGAATGCCATTTTCCACGCGTACTATAACCAATTGAAAGTATCCATAAGGAGTGAACCTCACATAAACCTAAACACTTTACAGAGATTTTGACCTCTGATAAAGTTCAGCGTGGACCGCCACTTTATATACCTCACCCCACGCGTTGATGAGAACAAGGAACAACTTCAGTCCTATTATAAGCTGATAGAAGAAGACCTGGAAGAGATCACCAGGGAATGGTCGACGAACCTCCTTGTTCTGGCAGACCCCACAGAAATGTCCGACATCGATAGCCTCAGAATTGCACAGGATACACCTGGGCCCAGTAAGACAAAGAAAGCAAAATTGACGAAGAAGACTGAAGAAGTCCAGGATGTTGATAGCGTATTTGTAAGGATGGCTTCCATTACACTAGATGAAGAAGGTGATGACGAAGAAGGTACAGAAACTGAACAACATAAACTTGAAGTACCACCACCTAGGGACGAAGAAGACTCATCAAAGAAAAGGAAGGTCTCACCTCTAAAATCTTCCTCCAACAAGAAACCAAGAACCCCCGTAACCAAGATGCGAACTGCCCTCACATTGGATGACTTTGATTTCATTGTTGCAGTGGTCAATGACGCTTCAAAGGAAATCATAGAGAAGCAGGAGGCAAAGCAGGAACAAATGTATAGACAAATTGAGATCATGCTCCAAGGAGTACAAAAAGCACTCCAGTCTAGCCAAGCAATCTCTACTGCACCTCTGCCAGAAGGAACAACATAAGTGGGAGATGAATTAGTTTAGCTCTGCAATATTGCTGATACAGTTGAAGTATGCCTTCGACATGCTTAGGAAGAAAAATCACAGGCCACCCAACCCCTAAAGAGAGCACAAGAGGAAATTATTAAACAACGCCAAGCCGCGCAATAAGAGAAGAATGCTCTCCAAGCAAAATTTGAAAAAGACAGAGCGAAGATCCAAAAAGAGAAAGAGTAGCTTCTCGCAAAGCAGATAGGAATTGAAGAAGCAGTCGACAGAGGATTTCACTCTATGACCGGCTTAGAGAAGAAGGCTGAGAAGCCCATAGAGCGCCAAGTGATGAAGTTGGCTGAAGTTATTCAACAGCTTTAACCAAGGGTCGTGGAATTAGAGATTCAGACCATACAACAGACTCCACAAGAAGTGCGCGACCAACGATAATTGAATGCTCAGAGCGCAGTTGAGAGGATTAAAACACTTGCTGTAGAATGTAAACAACTAAGTAGCAGAAGCATGCAGATATATGAACAACTATCTGAAGACCCAGAGTTGAAGAAACTGGAGTCCCAACTCCAGGAAGCAAAGCAGCACGTCGATACAATACATGCGCAACTCAATCTCCTGTCACCCATCGAGAGGATGAAGAGATCCCAGGAACAACACACTTCCAACAACTCGTTCTTACCACGTAGAACAGAGTGATGGAAGTCAGCCAGAAACTCCAGCCGATCCAGGAGGTGGCCTACCTACTATTTGAAGAAATTGAAGGCCAAGGTACACTACTAGAACAAGTAGTTGTTACAGTCGAGTAACAACTAGAAGGACCTATCAGTAAAGCAGTTGTTCAGGAATTCACTGAGAAAGAAGCAGTAGCACAAGGACAAGTCGAATGAACTTGAGCTAATATCGAGACCTTTGAGGCAAAGTTTCCCAGACCTGAGTGACTCGGGACGAGTCATAGGTGAGTGTTGGGGGCTTGTTGGCCCTGACCAAGTTTTTAGGAACACTTGGTCATATTTGACCATTTTTGGGACTTTGACAACTTGTCAAAGATGGAGCGCAATGCGAAGTAGAAATCATGGAAGCTAGACCCATTTTTGGGTCCTTTTTGGGTTTTTGGGGATAATGTAATGGGATTGGGATGTCGGCCAATGGGTTTACTCATGTTTAGGCCTATTTTGTATGTATATATAGATGTCTAGGCCATATAGAGAAGGAGTGGATGATATATCTATGTGATGTAGGCTAAGTTCCAAGGGTTGAATCTGTGTGATCAAGGCTTTGTGCATTTTGTGTAAGGCTTGCAAAGTCGAGTGCAAGTCCCTGTGAGAGACTGTAGAAGGCTTTGTGTTGCATTGGAAGGAAGAAGGATCTAGCGAGCTGCACAGATCTTCTGTCCTATGTGAAGAGGGATTTGGATGGCTCTATGCTGTAACCTGATTAACTAAAGCTAATAAAGAAGAAGACTTTGTGGACATAGCCCTAGGGTGAGGTTGAACCATGGTAAATATGTGTTTTGTGCTTTGTGCCTCGACCTAATGTGTTTGTCTCTTCCTTTGCTAAGTGCTTTGATGCATTTAGATAGATCTATTTATTCTTTGTTCTTCTAAGATATGAATGAATATTAGATCTGGTATGTAAGATGCTTAGTGCTTGATCTGCCGAATCTAATCTATCTTGTTGTGGCTAAGTGCTGAATTATCTTAGATCTAAGTACATACTGCGATGATCTGTGCTATCTGTGAGGTATCATGAGGGTTGAATATTGATGAATAATCTAGCTAGGTGATTGCTAAGTGTTATAATCATAGATATGTGTCCTAGCTAAGGTTGCAGACACCTGAGTCTCGCAACCACCCCTACCTCTACCTCGGGTGAGACTTCATCTGCTTCACAGGTGTTTCCAAAAGGGCCGATAGCTAGTGTTTTGTTGGTGCGTTGTTGTAGTGTTGAACCCTGGGTCTGCCCCTGTGCCAACACTAGTCATGGAAGCCACTTTCAAAATGAAATGATGACAAATTTAGTATCCAAACCGAGGTTTACACACGGTCATTCTTCCCCTTATTATCCCTAGGAAAATGGGAAAGTAGTGGCGGTGAATAAATCTCTCACGATCTTTTTGTAAAAAATTGTCAGCCACATTAAATATGACTGACAAGTGATTCTTTACCCTGCACTTTGGGCATACCAAACCATGGTAAAGAATGCCACTGGTTTCTCTCCATTTCAGTTAGTACATGGTGTGGAGTTGATTCTTCCGATTGAATGCGAAATCTCTTCCCTTAAATTGGAAATCAAGCTCCTACTTGACACATCCAATCTTGAAGAATGCCTCATGCACCTAGAGCACCTTGATGAGAAACATTGAGATGCCTCTATGAATATCAAAGAAAACAAATGATGTGTTAAGGTTCAATATGATAAGTCAATTTTTCCCCAACAATACATTGAGGGTGACTTGGTTCTCCTTTATGACCAAGCCAAAGAATTTCTGGGCGCAGGTAAGTTCAACCCCATGTGGCATGATCCTTATATCGTTCGACGTGTCCTAGAGAAAGGAGCCTATGAATTAGAATACTATGAGGGGAATATGCTAGATGAGCCTAGAAATGGGATCTACCTTAAAAGGTATTACGCTTGAGCCCTCAAACTTGGGTGTGACCTTTGTATATTAGTGTATCTTAATGTATATACTTGTTTTCCTTTTTCTTTGCGTCATCATATTTCTTATTGAGTTATCCCTTGGTTGGAAGATGTCAATGAAATCTTTGGTTTACTTAGGATTTATGAATGGTTCCATTCGTCATACATGGAACATGGATTCCTCCACTTGAGTTATTTACTCACTAGAGGGAAAACTAGTGTATTCATGTGGCGTTCGTCTGGAGCCATCAACGAATAATGTGGCTGAGTATAGCACCATTATAGAGCTATTACACGATGCCATTTCACATATTGGTGTTCAATCTTTATAATTTTTCCTAGACTCCCAATTAGTTGTATGTCAATTTAACAAAAAATACCATGTGAGAGATCCTACTCTACTCCGACGATTCCTACGGGTATGACTTTTGGAACGATACTTTGATTTTCTTACTTATAGTCACATCCCTAGAAGTTCTAATCAAGTATCCGATGCATATTGTAATTACATTTTAGTTTGGAATTTATCACACAACTAAGTAAATAAAACACATTCATACATTCATACATTGTAACATATATAAGTAAAGACAAATACCAAAAGTTTTTTATATTTCATCCTTTAAAGTCCAAAAATATGGTGTCATAGTACAAAATAGGGTTCACACCCTAAAAATATATATATGACCAATACATAGAATAACCATGGCACCTATGCCTGTGGTGCTGGGTGCGTATCATGATAATGCATTACAACGTTTTCAAGACGTTGGAAGAGTCACACCCACGCACAGGGTACACCCACCACATGTCGTTGCATCACCTCTGGTAGATCCTCCACTTGAACCATACGAATCTTGTGCATCAAATGAGATAGGTTCCCTTACACATTCTATAACACTCTCTCCACATCCTCGCCTACTATCTCATCTCCTCAGACGCTTCAACAATGTCATGGGAACCCCTCTGGTCGTCGTGGACCTATGATTGCGTAACAAAGAAATTGTTAATACTTGATACCATACAAAAATATTTGTGTTTTTTTTTACCTTTATCAAAATTGAAAAAACACAAAAAAATGAAATATATAAAAACCATTTCTTACCAATATGTCCAAAGGAAGATCTTGGTGGCAATGGCATGTCAGGGTCCCCTCTATAGTCGATCCATCCATAAGGATATTCATCAACGGATTTGACATGTCGGTGCCATTAGTGAAAGAACTAATCATTGTAGGGGGTTGACACCCTACCACCTCCTAGCCACCTCATCACATCGGTCCACCATGACATGGTTGGATCGCACAACCTATGTGGATTAATCGCTACTCTTGGGATCAATCTTGGAACCCTATCAAATAAAAAGCTAAATAGTATGGATGCAAATCTAAAATTCATCATTTTCTCTTGTTTGCAATCCATCAACTAGATATTCATGTTGGCCAGTAGTGAGGTACACTAGTCATAAATAGTGGGTCTCAAACACTCCACCACATATAACATGAGTAGACTTGATGCACGGTGCAACGAGGCTGACCCTGATATTCGTGTGAGTACAAGCATGCCAATATTTAGACTCAGTTTCTTGATCACCCTGATAGGGAGTTGGATCCCTACTTTATTTTTTCTTGCAACAAAGTGGGTGGCGATGTGATCCTCCATAGTCATACCACCTCTAGCCCCTCAGGCCTTGAGTTTCACCATCTTACCCTAACAAGACAATCCTGTGATAAAGTATATGTCATCCACTTAAATTCTCAATGGTTGCGCATCGCGATTGAAGGCCTCTGTCTCCGGATCCCAATAGTTTATTAGCAACTAGAGAAACCTCAGTTGAGCCCTCATTCCTTTGATGGACCAAAATTTATAGAGCCCACATATTTTCAAATCTTGTTGGGCCCTTGCGTCTCTTTCTATTGTTACATCCACCTCCTCATGCTCCCTTTCCCTCCATTCAATAACCATCTTGCAAAGGAAAGATCATTTTTTGAGTTAATCCCTTTCAAAAACTTGTTCATGGACTTACACACGACTAAACCTTATGAAAGTCGCGTATAGGGATTCATATACATGTGCAAGCTTCACTTTTCCCATGTATATGAGGTCGTATATGCAACATGATGAATTATCACCCACATACAACCTAGTTTCTATGTAACAACCTCTAATACTAAACAAATGAGGACTAAAACTAAAATGTAAACCATTGAAATGGAAGTAAATGGGATGGGCACTTACTTGGTCTAGACATTTTTTGATTCCATTGGTCGTAGCTCCTGGAATCACCATTGAAATATTGTGGGTAAAGTGGCTTGAAAAGCACTATGTGGGTGAAAAACTCAAATGGTATGGTAAAATTTCTTATTTTTACTATTAAAAGAAAATTTTTACCCACTTTGTATGGTTTTACCCTATCTTTTCTATTTTTGGCCTTATGGACTAATAGCGCAGCAGAAAGACTTGGTTTTAAGTGGTTTTGTCCAGGGTTTTTAATGGATTTCCAACGTCATATCACCCATTTGTGCCTCCTGCATGTATATTCTTTCATCGGTATATAGGATAGGTTTTCACCACACTTTTCATTCTTTCATCATCCTATGACTATGATTCATACACCCTAGGTAAAAACCCATTTCTTAGTGACAAAGAACCTTCTCATTGCTACTAGAAGTTTCGTTATTAAGTGGTAGAGTGTTACTCATGATTTTGGTCATCTTGATGGTGTATTGATGATGGTGTACTCAGTCTCCTAATAAGAACTTTCTCGTGAGAAAAGTGACATTCATCTCTTCCCAGAAAACATATTTTTGAAGAGAGTTCGCAGGTTGCTTATAGCCTAGGGTGTGAGAATGGCTCATTCTCGTAGGCTGCCTTCAGCTAGGGTGTGAACTTCTCGCATTGTGCTATATATCTAGGGTGCGAACTTGTTCTCAAGCTTGGAAAAAGATGGAGTCTCGATGGTTCTAGAAGGGAATATTCTAGAGAATGGGTTGGCATTTGAATGGTTATCATTTTACTGGTTTCCCTGATTTGGTGGGATCATTCTCATCCAAGTAACCATCTCATCCTCTCCTATATATTGATGGGATTCTCATGAAAAAGGTTAAGCAAGATTAATTGGAGAATTGGTGAAGGAATTGTGTGAAGAACTCATCTTGAATAGGAGCTTGGAGACTCTAGCAAGTCTATCAAGAGGAGTCAGATCTTCTTCATGCAAGGATCGAGCAAGTGTGTGTGTTGGAAACAAGAGCCACTGAAAGGAAGCTAGCGACATCAAGGCGATCAGGTTGTATCTTCTACTTTCGATTAATATGATACAATGACATGTCCTTTTCCCATAAAGTCATTCTTACTTTATTGTGTAATTCCTTGATCATACACATAAGTTGACAATTGAATATATTTTGCTATCTTCACTTTGGTTGGTTTGTTGGTCTTAACCTCATGAGAGCACCGGAGCGAAGCAGGAGCAACAAAGACCCTAGGAAGCGATACAAAGGTATGTCACTTGTTCCTCTTTACTAGCTAATTCAATGGTCATAACTTAGGGAAAAAGTCATGTCCTATCCTGTTTTGTTCTAGATCCAGGTGGATCTAGGGAGATTTGTTAGTGTCCACACCTACCGATTAGTCCAATAACAAAATTTCTTTGTGGTTTTTGGCATTTTTCCTTGGCCATTTGTTCTTGCCTTACCTTTCTCCATTTCTATCAATCTCTGAGTCTTCAGGACATCCTGATAGACCCTCTGGGTCCAGAATTCCCTTCAAATATTTTGCCTTTTTCCAAAAATTTGCCTAGTTTCAGACATTCTTGCACTGAACCCCACAGTGGCCTACGAGAATACTTTGAGTTGCACTTTTCTTTTAAGTCCAGTGCAAGGTTATTGCACTCTGCTCAAAGCTAGCCTGCGAGAATGACCCATTCTCACACTGTGTAACACTGATAGCCTGCGAAGCCTCTTTTTAAAATTTTGGATTTAAGATTTTTGCATGGTCAGCTACCCAGATCAGTATAGGTGTCTGAAAAGAACTTCTTTGACCATTGGTTGATGTTTTCTTGTCTTTGGATTTTGTGTACAATCAGTCTTCAGAAATCAAAGACTCTTCCTGTCCATCTTTTTCTTGACTCTCATCTCTTGAATTTTCTTGGCAAATATATACTCTTTGATTTTAGAATCTGAGTGCTTGTTTGGTTAAGAACCAGTGATCGTTTTGAAAGTTGGGATTCTTTGTCTTTTTCATTTGCTCATTATTTGGAAGATTACTTTTCTCATGCAATTGAAAAGACTAGTTTTGTCTACTAGTCATTTTTGTTTCCATTGAAAGATTGGTTTGGGTTTTTGTTTATTACTTGTTCATTAGTCTTTGGTTTTCCTCACTTTCACCATGATGATGTAGATCGTTTTTGAAACATAATTTTTTTCTTTTCTTTTAAGAGCTTTTTCGTCTTTGAAAATATTGAAAATCAATTGTTGAAATTATTGAAAAAGAAACAATAGAGAATTGTCATTATTGTGTGATTCGTTGAAATTGCAATTTAAATTGTGTATCGTAGTTCAAGATTGGTCCGGAAAATTTCTCTTTCCCTCCCATACATAGGATTCATCGAACTAAAATTGATATATTTCATTCCTATCTATGCATTGTTGGGTCAGAGTCTCTCACAACATCAGTTTCATCTCTGTTTCCTTTGAGTAACAACGACCATTAATAACATTGCGCAAATTTTAAAATTTAACTAGTAACTCTTTTCTAGGGCTCTATTACACCAACATTTAGCTAGGCTAGTGCTTTGGAATAGGCGGAGAGATACACTTTCCAAAGCACAAAACACACAATAGCATCTTGTGTTAAGGAGTGTCAAATTCCATTTACAACATTTTGTCCTGGGAAGCCCTTCTCACACAAGGGTCAAATACGAGGTCGCATTGATATGGACAGAGTTATTCACCATGCTTTGTTGATGTTGGTGTAGAGATTGCATGTATTATAGGGGTCACCTGGAGGTATACCCACAATGATGAGTGGAAGCCTCTTGAGTTGATTTCGGGCTAGATACCCTGCCCTTGCATGTGGATCGGACAGTTGACTGTCCCCCCAGGCTTTATTGTTGTCGGTGGTAACCTTATTGGCCTATCTTTATAGGGTCTTACACAAGGTGACTGTGAAGGGGCAAGTCTTCACGGTACCTGGAATCGACGTTGGCCAAACTCACTCGGGCTCCTTGGAGGGTATACCCATGATTATGTGTGGGAGATTGCACTAGGGTGTAAGTCCATTAAGCAGGTCGTCAGTGTAACTTTTCCACCCTAGCCCAGCCCCTTCTCGTCTCGTTGTTGTGATGTTGGATTTCATCACCAACTAGTGACTTCGAAGTTAGAGGGTTTTGTTTGCTTGGTATTTTTTCCTAGATTTTATTTACTAGCGCATGATGTTTGTTCACCCAAGTTGATCATGAGTTTTTCTTCGTAAGTTTGTAACTTGTTCACAATAGATCCTCCACATCATTCACATAGAATGCAGGGTTTATCTCCAGAGCATATGGAAGGTTCTCAACCCCTTCCTACATGCTCACCTGAGGGATATCCTCAACAGAGTGAAGTCCAAGATGTTACCACTCCACAAGTGGAATGAATCGACTCTCTAGAAAGTTTTCGAATTACCAATACTCGAGAGGAATTTCAACTTCAACCTAATTCTGAGAGACAGCTCATGCGAGTAAATTCTTCCAGAGACTTAGTTGTTGTGTCTTCTGGATCACTAATTGGACCCTTTCTAGGAATAGAGGGTCAAGATCCTTTTTGGTCTATGGGCGTTTTTAGACGGGACCTTTTTGGTGCAGGATCAGGCATTGAAATCATCGTCTCACCTGTGCTCTCTGAAACCTCTAACCCAGACACAGTACCATTTACTACTGCCTATTATTTTCCTGGTACTGACGCCCTGCGGTCTGACCACATCTTGACCATCCCTATATAAATGGTCCATTACACAGA
>JASDQU010684259.1:67280-77319 GCA_032191745.1 Picea mariana | reverse complement strand
ATTAGTATAAAACCCTAATTCCTTAACCGAAAATAGAAAACCATCGGCAAAAACCATGTGCCAAAAAACCACCTAATATCATGTGGTCCCGGCAATATGTCGGCCCAAAAAAAAATTTTCGGGGGCGCTGCCCCCGAACCCCCGCGCGAGGGGCTCCGCCCCCCTGCACCCATCGAGGGGGGGCCTAGCACCCCCCCCTCTTACCCCCCTGCACACCCAGCGCAGGTGCTCAGACACTACTACTCGTGTAAAGAATATAACACATACCCAACAATTCCGTCATTCACACCAAAATACCAGATTCCTGTTGGTGGACAATTTCACCAAGGAGGTTTGACACAACCCCCCCTTGGTGGGAAAATTCCTATTGGAACGCAAATCCCAATTGGAACACAACCCCCAATTGGAACACAACCCCCGATTGGAGGAAAACCCCCACTGACCCCACCTTATGGACAAAATATACCTCCATCCTTGGCCCAATGTTGGAATCATCTGATACAACATACTCCTCAATCGACTGGGGGGAAACAGCTTTTAGCTGCATATTTTATACCCCCTAATATAGGCCAACCATATCCAGGCATGTACAATCCTATTTGGGGCTCAAATTCTCAAATTCACGTCCCTATTCAAGGATACCATCCCATGAGCTACTTTCCTCTACAACCACCACCGAATCTGCCTGGTTCTTCACATTATATGCAAACTGCTTATGGTCCTACTGGTTTGCTGATGGGGCTTCCTCCCCAAAGCCTCCAGTACCCACATGTGAATCGACAGTTACCCTTCTTGGCCACTTTGGATCTCCATACTTGTCAAGGATTTTAAATGTTCCAATTTGTCACTCTCCCTAATGACTCGCTATACCAGCCAAGCTACCATCGAACATTCCTAAATTCAACGACAAAGTGGGAGAGGACCCAAACAATCATGTCATGAATTTTCACCTATGGTGTTCATCCAACTCGTTGATGGATGACTCTATTTGTTTACATCTTTTTCAATAGACCCTCACGGGTTCTGCTGCGAAGTGGTATATAGAATTACCACGAGGTTTCTTTGCTGACTTCCACACCCTAGCTATGGCATTCCTCACCCACTACCAGTTACCAATCCATTATGAAATGGGGACCGATATTTGTATTTCTTTCAAAAAAAACAAATCCACTCATATATCCGATCACATTCATGAGTGGCGACGAAGACAACGTCTCATCAAACTCGAACTTCCCAATCAGTTGCTGGCAGAGTGGTTCACAAAATCATTTTTGAATGACATCAGTCGTGACATCGCCATGGGTGGGGTGGCCACGGAAGAACAGGCCATAATTCGTGCTCAATACCTTGACCTTGTTTACTCACAAACGGGTACCCTTTACTACTTACTACCTGATGCACCTTGTCCTTCCACTTCCGCCACTTCAACTACTCCAGCTGCTTCTCATGCAACCGACGGTGTGATTGGTACTTTCCATGCCCAACCACATTCTACCTCAAGCACCAACCCCAAACCTACTTCTTCTAATGTTCAAAATTCTCTGTCTCCTGCCCCTCCCATCGGCAAGACTTTTGAGTTAAATGTGGTTCAATCTTCCCCAGCCGATAAAAACAAATCCAAAAAGGGAAGGGGTAAGAATAAGGAGGAAAAAAATACTTCTCAAGCAGAGAGAACCAAAACTCCACCTGTTGACGATAGGGATAAGTGCAAACCTTGATATCCTTGTCTTATCTGTGGTGATGATCACTACACGAAGGATTGTCTATGACACGCCGAGGTCACTAAGTTCCTTCAAGGAGCCCCAAAACCACCCGCTCCAGCCGTTTTGTCCCAACCATTCTCGTCTCAACAATAGGCCCAATTGGTCATTCATGACCAACCCTCATCTTCTACTACATCCTATTTCTTGATGTGTACTGACGATTCAAAGCATAACGACATTGCACTCACCACTCGAGCCAAAGATTATTCTCCCACTAAAGAGAAGGTTGATGACCCACCTCCTTCATTGGTACAACCCTCTCTCGCGACTCCACCTACCCATGGTCCTCTTCATCTCGAATTACTGAGCCTTGACACAGTTCTTCGACCCCCCCCAAAGGGTGTCGTTTAGAAATCGGCTTTCAATCCTCATGCTTGTGCTACCCAGAACTACAACAATGTTGAAGATCTGGCCCAAGCACCTTCTGCGATGTCAACCCTTGAATTATTTCAGAGTTGTCCCACACAACGGAAGGCACTGCTGAAAGATATCGATGGAATCAACCCAACGGATACAAATTTAATAATTTTTGACTTGGAAGATCACATTCCAAGGTTACCTCCTCAAATCGCGTTCCAAATCCAAGCGATTGTCTCTGACAAAAACATTTGTCAAACCATTATCGACGAGGGTGCCTCGACGTGTGTCATGTCTCTTACTTGTTGGAAAGCCGTTGGCTCTCCCTCTTTGAATGAATCCCAAAACATTCTCAAAGCCTTCAATGGTTTTGGTTTTAAGCCCTACGGTGTCCTTCCTTCATTGCCAATCACGTTAGAAGGCAAAATAGTCCAAGTCGAAGTGGAAGTCTTTGACGCTCCTCTTGATTACAGTCTTCTGCTTGGCCATAGCTGGATCGATTCCATGCGCGCAATTGTGTCGACCATTTTTTGTGTGGTACGTTTCCCACATCAAGGGAGGGTAGTCACCGTTGACCAATTAGCCTTCTTTAACTCAGATACCCTTACTGGAAATGTACCATTCATTGCTAAAACCCCACCGGGTTATGAGAACGTCGGTGTCGACCTTCTCAAAGACTCTTCGTTAATGGGTACTTTCCCCATTACACCACCCGATGTTCCATGCTCATCCATTGCTTCAATCAACATGATCTCCACCTTGATCCATGACACTCCTGCATCTCACAACCCATGGATAGTACCTGACCCTAGAGATCATCTTTGTTACGGTGACGAAATGCCGTTAAGTCCAGTCGAATCTGCCTATCAGGCCATTCAATCGACCACCCCTTCTACCCCCTCTCTTGGTGAGTTATCTCCAGATCCTTTTCGTGTCATTTTTCCCACAAATGAGATGATCATGTCTGTCATGGAAGACACCCCTTGGGACGATGGGCATCATCGTTCCATCCTCTTCCTGGAGCAATATACCATCGACAACTACCAATGGATCTTGACCTTGTCGACCATTGTTGTCATCTCAACCATTCCTGAGTCCACATACGATGTGTTTTTCAAAGGGAACTTAAGCAATATCTCACCCACTATTCCCCTCGACATATCCATCAAACCCGGAATTGTCGAAAATGTGCATATTGGAGCTTCACGTTCCCCTGACGAAATCGTCACCTACACATCCCTTTTCAAAGAGTTTTGTGACATCTTCGCCTGGAGATATGAAGAAATGATGGGTATTGACCCCAACACTGTGATACATGAGATCAAGACATACCCCGATGCTAAACCCATCCGAAAATGCCTCCGTCCAGTTCACCCACATAAAGCGGCTGCTATCAAGCTCGAAGTCGAGAAACTTCTCAAAGCCGACTTTATTTACTCGGTGGCCCTTACTGATTGGGTTTCCAATCTTGTCCCGATTGACAAGAAACAAGGCACAATCTGTGTATGCATTGATTATAGGGATATCAACAAAGCTTGTCCCAAAGACAACTTTCCTACCCCATTTGTCGATCAGATTGTCGACGATTGTGCTGGAAGTGAAATCTTCTCTCTGATGGATGGTTTCTCTAGGTATAATCAAATCAACATTGTTCCCAAGGATCAACATAAGACTGCTTTTATTTGTCCTTGGGGCACTTTTGCCTATCGGAAACTCCCCTTCGGTCTCAAGAACGTTGGCGCAACTTTTCAACGCGCTATGTCTTATGACTTCCATGATATCAAGCACATCATGCAACCATATTTGGATGATTTACCTGCTCACTCTATGCACCGAGTTGATCATCCAATCCACCTTCGAGCCATTTTCGTCCGCTGTCGGTTTTACCGTATATGCTTGAATCCTCACAAGTGTGTTTTCTGCATGGAATCCGACCGACTTCTAGGCTTTATTGTTTCGCGTCAAGGGATCAGGGTAGATCCTTTAAAGATCGAGGCGATCCTTAATCTCCCTCCTCCTTCTACACTTCACCAGTTACAAATTTTGCAAGGGAAAGCAAACTTTCTTCGTCGTTTCATCCCAAACTACACCAAGATAACTCGTGGATTTATGCGGCTCCTAAAAAAGGGGTCTGAGTTCGTATGGGATACTATCGCAAACAAAGCCTTCAAAGCTTTGAAATTTTCCCTAACACATGCTCTGCTTCTCTTCCCCCCTGATTATAGTCACGATTATTTCCTCTACCTTGCAACCTCGGATTACACCATTGGTATGGTTCTCATCCAAGAGGATGATTTTAACAATGAACATGTTATCTATTACTTGAGTCGCAGTCTAACACCTACCGAAACGAAGTATTTACATGTCAAAAAACTGGCCTTGGAAGCCGTCCGTGCAGTTCAACGCTTCCGGTACTATATCCTCTCTCACAAGACTACAGTGATTTCTAACTGCAACCCTATGCAACACATTCTCACATGTCAATTGCTAGGGGGAAAATACTCTAATTGGATTGTGATCCTCTTGGAGTTTGATTTGGAATTCGAACGAGCCAAGTCCAAGAAGTCCTTAGTGTTTGCTGAGTTGATATGCGACTTTCCCTATTCTGAAACGGAAAATGTAGCAGCTGATTCATTACCATATGAATCCCTTTTCCTCATTAGCTCTGATGATCTTTGGTATGGTGATATCATCATATATCTCCAAACCCAGACTTTCCGACCAAATTTGTCTAGCACTAACCGATGTCGAATACGCTACCAAGCCCGTCAATATATTATCCTTGGGGATACTCTTTATTGTCGGGGGATTGAATCAGTTTTTCGACGCTGCCTAATGTTTGACAAAGCCAAGAAAGCCTTAAATGACTGCCATTCTGGAGCCTGTGGTGGTCATATGTCTGGGTATGCTACTGCCCAAAATATCTTACGAGCAGGGTATTTTTGGCCTTCTTTATTTAATGACTGCATAATCGCCGTCCAAAAATGCCATGCTTACCAGACCTATAATCATAAGATACGATCACATCCCACTCCTCTTCACCCTGTGGTCTCCGTTGTTCCCTTCACGAAATGGGGCATCGATTTCATGACATTTCACCCCCACTCGGCTGGGGGGCATGGATACATTATTGTAGCTGTAGATTACTTCACGAAATGGGCCGAGGCGATGCCGACATTTGATAACACTGGAAAGACCGCAACATTATTCATTTTTAATCACATCATAGCTCATTTTGGTGTTTTTGAGGCTATCGTAACTGATCACGATAGCCACTTTAGAAACTTCATGATGTCCAAACTCACTGAAAAGTTGGGTCTTCGCCATGAAAACTCAACGCCCTATTACCCACAAGCCAACGGCTAAGTCGAAGCAATTAACACAGTTCTCACAACTATGCTCCGACGAATGATAGGGATTCACAAAACAAGTTGGCACACAATGTTGTTTTTGGCATTGTGGGCTTACTGGACATCCATCAAGTCTGCTACTGGGTTTACACCTTTTCGGTTAGTCTATGGTTTGGAAGCCATTCTCCCGATTGAATGTGAGATACCCTCTTTAAAACTAGTTGTTGAACTCCTACCAAACACTTCTGCTGAGGAAGAACATCTATTGTATCTTAAGCGATTAGACAAAACTCGACACAATGCTACCCTAGTCATAGAAGCTCAAAAAAAATGTGTTAAGGCCCAATACGACAAACATGTCAGGCCTCGTGTTTTCTCCGAGGGAGATCTCGTTCTCCTCTTTGAACAAGATCGAGATATGCTAGGAGCTGGAAAATTCGAAGCCATGTGGCGAGGTCCTTATATCGTTAGATGAGTTTTGGAAAAAGGGGCTTATGAGTTAGTAGATTACGATGGTATCCCTTTGAGTGAACCCAGAAATGGGTTGTACTTGAAGAAGTACTATGCATAAGATCACCTATGCACGGGTACCTGTATTTTTATTGTATCACACTTCTTGTGTATTACTGTAGCTTGCTTTTGTCATTATCTGGTCTCTGCCCTTATGTGATGTTGTTTTTTATTTCCAGATGTCAGAGTCTTCGCCACCCTACATTGGCTTCACTGATGGCGCTATCCGTAGTACTCAGAACCTTGCTTCCGCTGCATGGGCAATTTACGCCCCTACAAACGAACTTGTCTCCTTACGAGGTGTGTGCCTCGACCATGCAACCAATAATATTGCAGAGTATAGCACCATTATCAAATTGTTGATTGATGCTATCTCGCTTGGAATCCGTCATTTGGTTGTGCGACTCGATTCATATCTTGTAGTACTACAATTAAGTAATGTCTATACTAATCGAAGTCCTACTTTGTTACGGGTGTATTTGCGAATTTGCCTCTTGGAACGTTATTTTGATTATATTGAATATCAACATATTCCTAGATGTCTAAATACATTAACTGATGCATTAGCTAACTATGTATTAGACAGACATTTGGGTCATTTATAAATCAATCACATCAATTTTCACACAACACAAGATAAACCGATAGAAGCCATATGTATATATAACGATCAAAATTTTTTTTACAAAAAGTTTTGTCCGAGGACCAAAATTTCAAAATCTAAAGCTCATATATTCTATAAAGTGACATCATGGATGACATTCACGGTAACACATGACTGTCTGGGCAACCCTACGAAGCGATCGACCGATGAACTTTGACACTCCTACTGTATGACGTTGATAACGTTGTGGAACCTCTCCAAGGGGCATGTCTGGAATGTCTGCTATCAAACCCTCTAGGTTTTGTTCCACCGCTTCATAATCTTCGGCGTCCCATCATGGCACTGAAGCCACCTCTCCTCGTCGCTGAATACGAGAAGTACTAGGAGGTCGGTAAGGCCCTACGTCTATGTCATCAAAAAGATTTTTGTATTTAGACCTTGGACAAACATAAAAAATATTTGCATATGATAAAATTCACAAAAACATTTAAAAAGAAAAAATGTGTACTTCTTACCAAGGTCCCCCCACTGAGCGCCCTCAGGCAAGACCAAGTCTAGATCCCCTCGGAATTCCAACCTGGTGTAGGCATAATCATCGACCATCAACATCTGTGGTCGCAACCAGTCGAGGAAGGCATCATTATATTTGATAATCAGTCCAGCTACGTGCCGAGCCATGAGTTGACACCACCTCAGCATTCTTCGATCCGTTGGAGCTGGTAAACCCCACTCAACCTGCAGCCTCAGCAAGGGAACCCTCTCAAGAAATAAGGACACCAACAAAGACCCGTACCCGAATTGCTTCAGGTCACCTCACCTACATTTGGTCAACTGCCTCTTCATGCTACGAAGCACTGCGTCTGCCCAATTAAAAACCTGAGGCTTAGTACACTCTATGGCATTCTGAAAGTAGCTTTGGAGAGCCATGTGAGGAGAAACACTCCCAGCCATATGAGCAATGGTGAATAAAATAGTGCGAAGGGTCAAATCCCACACTCCCCAAATGGCTACTTTCCCTTTGCTCCTCTCTACCTCTGGAACATAATGGAAACGACAATACTCACTCATGGGAAGCCCACCACCTCTGCTAACAGTCAGGCTCATGTGGTACCCATGCTGTGACAGTCCTGTCAAGAATTAAATGTCCTTGATATCCAAGGACAATGTGTGGACCCCTACATGGAATACTTGCTGGTTAGGATCCCACATATGCACAAGGTACTCCAATAACCTGACTTGGGTCCTCATACTCGGGATACGGAAGAATTTCAGAAGACCACAGTCTCATAAAGAAACAAAGGTGGCTGGATGATTCCCGACAATGGCATCATCTTATTTTTTCTCTCTTTCACGCCATTCCAGAACCATGGTGATAGCCAAATACCTGCATAAGAAGCATAAGAAGAAAATTAATAACTCTATTCAACACTTGGTATCTTTTTCATTGAGAAAAAGTTTATAAAATTTTCCACTTTGCAGTTCTCGTAGGTGTCCTTTAGGCACAGTGCAAGGTTCTTGCAGGTGCCTTTGGGGTCACTTGCGAGAATGAGGCATTCTCACAGGTCTCGTGTGGCTAGCCTACGAGAATGGCTGAGCACAACTTTAACCCCCAAAACAAACTCAAAACTATGATGTTTGCCAATGAAAATGAAAAATCAAACCATGAAAAGATAGAGGACAAGGAGCTTAACCCACTACTGTAGATGGTTCGTCGAATGGATGTTCGTAACTCCCGCAACCGAGCACCAAAATTCAAGGGAAAAAGAGTGGTTTTGGACTCAAATATTGGTAAAATTAAAATGATTATGGTAAAAAGAACTTTTACCCATTTATATTTACTTTTACCATTTGTTATTGGATTTTATAATTGTTTATTTATTAAAACCTAATGCCTAATACCCTTTTGAGTGTGACTTTTGCAGATGTAACAACCTTGATGTTCATGCACATGGATGTAGATATTTTTTCTTCTTCATCGCATGTTTGATTGTTTTTTATGGTTTTTGTACAAAACCTCGAGCTTGGTCTTTGTCCGTTCTCACACTCTAAAATACATGAGAACGCGATTGAGCACACTTTTATCAATTTTTCGAGCTCAACAAGGTTATATGAAAAAGGAACCCCCTTGGAGTCCTCTTTAATCTCTTTTCAGACTCTCTAAACATGAAAATATTGTCGAGCAACCTTGCTATTTTCACTCTCTTTAAAGTATTTGAAGAAAGCATTTGTTGGGAAATAATTTATCTCTTTTTCGGTCTCGTCAGACTAATTTACGAAAAAGGAACCGAGAGATTTATATTTTAAGTGTTTTTCTAGGCTCTATAATCATGAAAAACCTTCGAGTTTTCTATCTTTGAACTCGTTAAAAAAACATCGACAGACCCGTAATCGGACCAAACCACTCCTTCCTAGGGTTCATTAAATATACTCCGAAGGACTTATCCGAAGGATGAGCTTATATCAACAAGCATATGTTATCCTTCTCAAGCTTGCGTAAAAATAATGAGGTACTCGCCAGAAATGGTGGGGGGAAATTTGGGAAAGGGATGTGTTCTCATATTCATATTAATTGGCAGTAAGTGTCTCTCTTGAACATGACACCCCCTATTCATTATTTGAAGCTGGTTTGGGAAATCCATTTGTCTCTCATTCGATTTTCTACAAGATCATACCCTGCGTCGTCTTTGAGTCAATGTTGCCAAATCATTGGTCGTGTCATTCATATGTTCAAGAGAAGTTCATTTGAAACCTCTATTGAGTCATCCATATGTAGTTATCCATTCTCTCTGTGTCGACCTTCCCTGTGTCCATTCCAACTTGCATCATACTCTGCTTCACCTTCAAAATCTGTTACTCATTTCGTGTCATTTATGGGGGATACATCAAGGCCCTCCTGTGACGAGTTTTGTTCCATCGATTTCAGCTCATTATCCGGAAACAAGACTTAGAAATTCTTTGGTACCTTGGAACTTGCATGCCTCAATGGTAGGTTTCCTTGCTTCCGATAGTGGGTTTACATCATTGCCCCCTGATCGAAAGATTCCATCGGATGTTCGACCTCAACTCACTCATTCACATTTGGTGGATTGTACTAGTGTACCTTGGGAGTCATTGACATTAATGGTGATTTCCCTCGCACTTGTTAACAGTTTCATCAGTGACTGGTAATCAAGTAGTTTCTACCATGTTCAACTTCAACACATGTAATCACATGGTTAGATTTGTACTTTCAGGCAACGAGATTGAAGACCCTAGATCTGATCTCTTTTGTCTAGGTTGCGATGGAGTATGTATAATTTGAGACACATAGATCCACTTTGTATGTCTCATGGCTATGTCGTCTCAATTTGAATTTTCTTGCATAGATCCACAGTGTATTCTTGGTGGCAATGCGATATTTTGACGGCATGGATCCACAGTGTATGATTGGTGGCCATGAACTGTTCTTAAAATTT
>JASDQU010684258.1:21480-33382 GCA_032191745.1 Picea mariana | reverse complement strand
TATCATCCTTCCCTTTGCCACCTGTCTATTTTCCTTCTTTCCGTCTGCATGGCACGTCCCACATGTCATCGACCACTCACCACATGCCACGTGTCCCGCTCCTTTCCACCTCAGCCTCCCACCAAAGTTTCCATTACATCTCGTCTCTTTCCCCCCTCCACCTGTTGTCTTACGCCATGTGTCCTCCTCTGTCATCCCTCTCAAGCCTCATCATTTCTGATCTCGCCCTCCCGATCCTGGCGCCACCATCCCATTGCGCGCCCCATCCTTCGCGCTGCCCTTCCACGTCAAATCATCAGGCCGTTCGAGCTAATCCAGGTGGCCGCGCAGGAGGCCTTCCACGTCCCAAAAGTGCCGAGGTGGCAGGGTCGTCCCCGATCCCCATAAAGCAGTTATTGAGGCAGTTGGTGGTGGTTAGACATCGTCTCCGCCATAATGCGAAAGTCCTGCAATGAGTTAAGAACACGTCGATTCGCCTACGGAACTGTCAGAAGATCAATTGTGTTCGCCGCAGGTGCCCGATTAGTCAAAGATTGCAGGGACAAAATGTCAGAAATCCATGCAGACGCACAGCTTTCAATGCAGCATCTCGATTTTGTTGCTAGGGTTATTCTGAGTATGTACAGGCGTTTCTGCCATTTTTGTATCGATCGATGGTAGAGCTATGCTCCCGACTGTAAAGTTTTAGCAAACATTCTAGTTTCCTGGTTATGCCTCTGTGTTTGAGATTTCTTGGTTTATAACAAACAGTTCTCTTTCTTCATCTATGTTCCATATCATGCCAGGGAGTCCACAGTCGAAGGATTCGCGTGGATTGAACAATCTTGTTATGATAAAGGATTTGTTGTGACATTGTTATGTTCTCTGGTCTTCTGTGTTTGAATGTAAAAGGATTTTGCGTTTGGATGCTTTCTTCTCCAGTCTGTTATAAACTGGATGTTTGTGATAGACCTTCGCACTCTTCTAATGCACGTCTTCCCCCTACTCACCCTTTACTACGACTCACTGTTTGAAGTTTATCAAGGCCTCACTCGTTCATGCATGCTTGGCCTAGTTTCTGAGTTGAGACGATATTGTTCTGAGTCTTTCTCCATTTGATCACCCCTTTAAATAAATCGTGACATTAAACTGATGGGCATCGGGCTCTGCTCCTGCAAGCAATCCAGGAGTGACTTCCAGCGCTAACAGATACCGAAATCTTGAGCATGGATGATCCAGTCGAGTTGTTGTGACTATGGTGTAGTGTAGGTTTGATTGAAGTGTTGTCACAACGTTTTCAATTTCTAGAAGTTCTTGGATCCAAGAGGATCTTGTATCTAAATCTTTTCCGCCATAGGTTGTTGAAAGACCAGATGTCCATAGCAGACCTTCACCGCTTTCTTATGTTCTTCCGCCTACTCACCATTATACCCAACTTACTGACTGAAGTTAGATCAAGACCTCACCTATCTGTGCATATCCATCCATTTTTCTGAGTTAAAGCGATATTTTCTTGATTTTGCCTCCGTTAGACCACCCTTAAATTTACTTATTGTGACATAAAACTGATGGGTACTGATCTTACCTCTGCTGCAATCCAAAGGTGACTTCTAGCACTAACAGGTCCTCTTCGCTTTGTGTGAAATAGACATGCCTTGGGAATATATTTTACAATCTGTAGGGTTACAGGAACATGAACAACAAGTTGATCCACAGTCTGAAGAGGCAAATCATGAAGATAACCCAGAAGGGAGGGTTTCCCTTGAACCTGGTTTCTCCTCAAAGGCTACCCAAAAAACAAAAAGTAAGAAAAATGAATCTAGAAAGAGAGGTACCTGATCCAAAAGAACCAAGTCAATTACACCAGTGAAGGAGGAAACCCCTCGAATGCAACTAAGATCATCTACAACAAAACAAAGAGGGAATGAGGAGAACAAAGTTTGTAGCAGGAAGCAAGAGGCACGTGATACTCCATGGGGCCCATTGTCACTCAAGCACTTTGAAGACGAGCTTGTGACGCCCACCATGCAATAGGGTAAAATTCCCATGACAAAAATGAGGGGAAAAATGAAAACTAAATAACACAGTCCCAAGATTGTTACTGCAGAATTTGTGCCTATGGAAACCTTGATTAAGGAGTCCCCTGAAGCCAAGCAGAATAGAAAGAGGAAAGGGAACCAAGGCCCTAGAATGACGAGTAAGCCTAAAAGAAAAACCAAGATCACCAATCAGTTTAGACTAAATTCTAAAGTACTTTCTAATCCATCTTTGAAAGACCCCCAACCAATTATAATTGAAAATGAGAGCATCTATGGATTTGCTAACATGGAAGAGATGACAGTGCACACATTGAAGAAAATGACAGGGGATAAAGAAAAGATGAAATACAGTGAGGATGAAGCTTCAGGGATAAAATTTTCAACTGTTAAGACAGAGTACCCTGTAGACTCAGTTTTACAACAAAATGCAAGGGACCTTAGCCTAGATCCCGTGCAGGACTCTGATGGAATTACCCCAAATAGAAAGTTAGTTCATGAGCAACTTTGAGATGACACCAAACCAGAGATTAAAGAAAAGATATCAGAAATGCATGGGTTTTTGAAAGAAACAGATGGAAATGGTTATGAGCTAACACATAGATATGAGATGAGATCTAGAAAAACCAATTTGCCAACTGACCTCAACAAATCTACCATAGATGAGGAAAAGGGGCTAAAAGACATAAATAAGGAACAAATTTTAATTGAGCCAAAGGTCGAAATTGATGAACGTGTAGATGACAACCACCAGGTGAAAATGTTGAAGCAACAAATTCATACTTTACAACAACAGAACCAAGATCTGGAAAAGCAACATGCTAAGTTACAAAAGAAGTACCAGAAGATACAAAGGAAGCATCATAAAACATGTTTTTTGTTGAAGGAGATAATCTGAAGAAGAGTGTTGTTATGAAAGGAGAAAGGGTCTGAGACTAATGCCAACTAATCTATCTGTGTTCCAGTTTTGTCTCCAACTGAAGTGCACGTGGGTATTCTTGCACAATTACTTGCCATTTACAACTGTCAAAGTTTTTCTTAAGAGTTGTTCTACTTCGGTATAAAAAATAGTTATAGTTTGCACTTATAGAAGTCTAGTTGTTTTAAGTTCAAGACATTACTGCCAAGTGTAATAAGTGGTCATTTTCGTTGGATATGAACCATATTTTTTGTTAAGGTTGAGTTTAAAGTAATCCATGACTAATATTCACAATGAATAGACTCAAGTAAAAGAGTTCTCAAGTTGTAATGAAAGAGTGTAATTCAAATCATTCAGAAAGTTTAGTTGTTATGTAGAGTTGAACTTTTGTTTCAAGATGGTCGAAACCCTCTGGGATAGGGATAAATAGACATGTTTTGTAATGTATGAATGTTCAGTTTTTAGTGGAAGATTCAAGCATCAAAATTTGGATAGACATGAACCTTATGATTATCAAGCTTCCTACCTGGTGGATATAAATCTTGATGACAATTTGTGTTTTCCTTCTCAAGTCTTTATGTGATCTTAATCTTATCTTGGATGCAAATTTGGAATGTGTACAATGTGAATTTCCTTTTCCTTTCAGCTATTGTTTTAATCAGTCTTTTCACTATCATGCAACATGATAATCATCTATTTCTTTGGTAAAGAGATTAGTTATATTGCAACATGTTGTATTATTTTTATCTAGGTATGTGTTTTAGACCTTGAAATATTATTTTAAGTTTGAAATTTCACACATCAGGTAACTCATTGTATTTCTTGTTGTGTTTCCTTTGTTTATTTCTTCATATCCCTACCTGTTCATCAAAATGCATGCCACTAGCTAAGGGGAACCTCCAGTGATATTATTTGGCAATTCCAACCAGGTTTCTATCCTTGAAAGCCTACCCACCAACTGACCAACAAACCTAATTTATCAAAATCAAACCATTCAAAATATTGAGGTGGCCTAGCTATGTCCTTTAGAAGTCAAGTGCAGACCTTAGGACCAACATCTTCTGGCATCGTTTCCGGGGAACATAGTAACGAAGTATCTTTCCCTGGGAGAACGACAATGATTAGATCTTATCTCTGATGGCGAACAAATATCATGCACAAAGGTGACTGCCATATTTCACCTGGCGACTCCACTGAATGCAAACCTATTAAGGAATTTTGGCTCCCAGGAAAGGATCCAAGAAATCAAATCCCGAGCCTACTAAAACTCCCAAAGTCAACCTTGATCTTAATGGTGACACAACCAACCATGATTAAGAGAGACAATGAAGGAAGACTACCATTTATTAGATATCCCTAATTGCCATCCAAAGGCAAGGTCATTGTTGAAATTTTTGCCTCTGTCCACAACCATAAGCAGCTCGAGGTTGTCATTTTTTAAAACCCCCTTGTCATTAGTCCTCAGACATCCCCTGTCTCAAATTTTGCCTCATCATCCCCTCCATCAACCACACCCACAACTCCTCCTCAGCCTCAGAGTCTAGTTGTCCCAAACATGGCTGTCAATAGGATGGAAGCCATCATTACAGCCAGGTATGCACCTTTGGTGCTACCTCAGAACTTAAATTCATTTCCCACAAGTGATTACATGAAGTATCTGCTAAGGTACAATGGTGAGGGGGAGGTAACTGCTGAGGAACAACTGGTGGCATTTTACAGTTTTGCAAACAAATTTGACATTGAACATGCAGATGTATGGATGAGGTTGTTTGTGTAGAGTTTGGATGGAGAGGTAAGGAAGTGGTTTCGTGGCCTAGCTCCAGACTCTATCAAAGATATTGATGCATTGGATGAGACCTTTCTAAAACAATGGGGGGATAGGAGAGATTACATGTATTACATAACTGAGTTTGGGGATTTAAGAAGGAAGAATAGGGAGTCTGTATCAGACTTCACCAAGAGGTTCATCAAAATGTATAACAAGATTCCTGATGAGATTAAGCCAATTGAGGCCTCATCCAAGATCACATTTGCAAATTACTTTGATGTCAAATTATCTGTTTTGTTGAGGGAGAGAAGGTTCACCACTTTGCTTTCCATGCAAGAGGCAATTATTGAGGTTGAGTCTAACATCCTAGCATCATAAAAATTGAAGAACAAATCAGATAGGGATAGAAAGAAGCATAGGGATGAGTTGCCTTCTTATTCCAACCCAACAAAATTTGACCCAAAGCTAGAAGAGATGATCAGAACCTTGAAATCCCTAACTTCAAAGATAACTAAACTGAAATGGGAAATGAAGCATCCAAATAGGCCATATTAGGATGTTGGAAACAAAAACATGAATCAATTTAGAAGGCCAAATAATGTTCCTCAACTCATGTAGAGAGAGAGGAGAAATGTTGAGGATCAAAGAGTTGTACCTCCTTTCCATAACAATGAGATTGAAGAGATGGATGTAGAGAATGATGTTGTAGATGATTCTATTGTACTATTTAATGAAATTGATCTTTATCCTAGTCACCTAACACAACAGGACTATGATATTTCACAGTTGTCAAGCCAATTTGATGATGATGTGAAGGAAGAGGAAATATTTCAAAGTTAGTCCCAAAAGAAGTATGATTTGAGGCCTAGACCAGGGGGCCCCAAAATTAATGCCCCATCTTCAGAACAAAAAGTCATACCTTCTTCCCAAGCAAGGCCCAAACAAGGGTACATAAAAAAAAATTGATCAACCTCTGCCATCTAAATATGTTTCCCCGAAAGTAAAAGAAGTAGACAAACAACCAATTTCTTTTAGTACAGAGCATGGGTTGAGTAAAATAAAGATCCATGTACCTTTAACAAAATTGCTAAAAATGAGCCATTCAATAACTCTATCATGAAGGTTTTGAATCCACTTATTTTTGCTATGACATCTGATGTAATCAGTGTGCAGGCTGAAAACCCTTCTATTACTGTGGGCCCACACATTGAAGATGGGTTTGATGCTTCTCCACGTTGTTACATATCCTTGAATGTCCATGAAAAAATCTTTCATAATTGCTTGACGGATTCAGGTGCTTGTCATAATGTCATGCCTAAAGTTGTAATGGAAGAGATAGGGCTAGAAATTACCAAGCCATACCATGATCTTTACTCCTTTGATTCTAAAAAGGTAAAATGCTTGGGATTAATTAAATCTCTGGTTGTTTCTCTCTCTAAGCTACCCATGAAAAGTGTAGTGATGGATATTGTTGTAGCTGACATATTCCCCAAGTTTGGTATGATTTTGTCCAGAAGAAAGTTGAAGGATCCCTACAGATGGATCTTACATATGCAACCATCCCTCTCTTCGGAGCAGAACACATGAGGTTATACATAGAGGTCAGATTGGCTTATATTTTCAGTGATCATCAAAATCCAGGTAATCATCCAATTTATGTTGTTGAGGATGAAATTGGGTCATCTATTTTTCATGTAAATGATGATGTCCCAGAAATATCAGTCAACAAATGCAGAAATCAGCCACTAACAGACCAAGAGAATGAAGTATGTAGGATGTATTTTGATGGCTCATCTTCAAAGGAGGGTTTTGGTGCTGGTATAGTCCTCATTTCTCCTTCAAAGGAGGTAGTTACGCTCTCATATAATCTGGAATTTGAAACAACTAACAACATAGCAAAATATGAGGTCTTGGTGCTAGGGTTGATAGCTGCTAAAGACATGGCCATTGATAAATTGATAGTCTTTGATGATTCTGAGTTGATCGTCAATCAAGTCAAAGACATTTATCAAGCAAAACAACAAAGGTTGAAACAATACAACAACGAGGTATGGGACTTAGTGGACAACTTCTTTCTAGCATTCAATATTTCATTTGTTCCCAGAGATGCTAATCAGAGGGCAGATTCTTTATCCATAGTTGTCAATACCTTTAAACCTCCCATTGGTCCAAATGTCAAATATGAAGTGGAGGTTAGGCACAAGACAACCATACCAGACGATGTTAAGCATTGGCAGGTCTTTATTGATGACTTGGAGCTCAAAAGGTTCCTGCAAACCATTGAAGAATTCTCAAACATCTCCATTGATCAAGAGAATGAGGAAGATGAAACATAAAATAAGCAGACACCTCATTTTTTGAACAAGGTGGTTGGCCAAAACATTGTAGAACTCAAGACAAATCATATCCCAAGAGGCTTAATATCACTGGAGAGGTTGTTTGACAACAATGATGTCTCCAGGAAAGATGCCATGTAAAATCAGAAGCAAGAGTTAATGCATTGCAACATTGGGACAGGTGCAAATCCCAAAGTAGTCAAAATATCTAAGGCACTACCAAATGAACAAAGAAACAGGCATGTCAACCTTATGAAAAGGTTTGGTAATATTTTTGCATGGTCTTATAAGGACTTAAAGACCTTGGATACTGATATCATTCAACACAAAATCCCTTTGAAGGTGGGCTCAAAACCATTCAAGTAAAAAATTAGACAATTCAATCCTCTACTATGTTTATTATTGAAAACTAATTAAACCAAAAGCTTAATGCCAAAATCATTGTACCCTTAAAATACTAAAATTGGATGACCAACTTGAAATAACATATTTTTTTTTTACATGTGGATGTCAATTAAATGAAAGTAATTCCAAAAAATTAGCACAAATTATTTTCCATAACCACACATTTAACATTTATTCCAAAAAGTCCACCACACATTTAACATTTATTCCAAAAAGTCCACCACAAATTATTTTCCCTAACAAAGAAAAAAAAAATGTGTATCCACATTATGTATTCCTCTTTTCCATAGTAAACCATGGTGAGCACGAGAGGTGGATCCATCTCACGTGTTCAACATTGCATTATTTATTCAATTTATTTCGATGAGCAAATATATTTTTATTAAAGGAATTGGTTATAAAATTGCTAAAGACGTTTTCGCACGACAAAGTTTAAGATGATGTTCACGTTTTCAATGGTGAAATTTGGTACATATCAATTAAACAAAGTTCATTTCGGGTGCTTTAAGTCGTATTCAATTCATTCGAAAAAAAAAAACAAATTTCTTAATGGTGGAGGACCCACCAGAATTATTACATGCTTTCGTGTCTCATCTTAATGGTGGAGGACCCACTTCTTCTACTATCCCTTTCTAGAGATAAAGTTGAATAACACCCCTTTCTTTTTTAGCATTAATAAATTATTAATGTAATTTAAAAGTTTGATAAATTGTGTTTATTTTTTTTTAAAGTCTTAGTTTAAATATGTTATAAATTGTTTTTTTTAAAGCTCTTTAAAATAATAAAAGGAAAACTTATATTTTTAATTAAAATTTTGATAGAAGTATTTTGGATTAATTAAATTGTATAAATGAAATATTATATTGCGCAATTTTGTTATATTAAAAGTATTTAAAGATAATAAATTTATCTATATAATAAAAAACAATTTCATTAATTCAAAATTTTAATTTTTAAATAAAAACTATTTAATATAATTTCAATTATAAAAATAAAAAATTGAGCAATATGTAAAATATAAAGAATATACTTGAATCACTTTTTCAATTTCTTTTTCTTTTGAAAAAATAATTATATTCATGAGATTGAATATACATGTTTCAACGAAAAAAACAGGTTAGCCTGGATTTTTGAGAGTTTTGCATACTAATAAAAATACTTTACGCCATAAGAGGCTCAAAGACTATATTCCATCATAGCTACAAAAAATACAACTGAAACTACATAGCTTCCTTTTCTTTTCCATTAACAAATTCGTAGTATCCAAAAGCTCCTTTCAAAAACATTAGAGCTTGCTTGGACAAGCTGTCGGCTTTTTATGTTTAGTTCCTTATATATGCGGTGAAAAGAGAGCCAATCAAAGGATCTTATTTGAAATTCCAAATTCCGAAGTAGAAATTCTTGACCCACATTTCCCATTTTTTCTTTCTTGCAAGCCCAATCAACTACTAACTTTGAGTCTCCCATAATTTGAAACTTTTTGACCCCTTTCTCCTGAGCTACTGACAACAAAGTTCTGAGTGCAATGAATTCAACCTGATTGTTAGAGCCTCTGCCAAGAGCGTAGCGTATGTGAATGTAATGGTTTTGATTTAAAAAGAGCACTACCCCCACCCTGCATTGAGGAGGGTGTCCCTAACTTGTTCCATCGAAAAAGTTCGATGGGATGGACTAGTTTAGATCTGACATGAAACAAACTTGAACCTTTTTCTTCTTTTCCTTAACCATGAAATCCTACGAAATATTGATGATTTGTGATGCACATATCTTAGGAGGGATAAAAACATTTTTAAAATACAATTGTTACGTTCCCACCAGGTAACTGTTAACCAAGATGCATAGAAAGACTTCAAGGTGATTAACCAACTTATCTTCCAGCCAGGTTCAGATACTAGCTTCAAGATCTTGATGCATCCAACTAATTTGAGACTTGAACTCCTCATTCACCAATAAAAGGACATGAGTTGTGTATGAGAAATGCGTAAAGTGGCGGGAGTATGAGTCTTCATTGGATCTACAGAGCACACCAAAAATCGAACCTATCGAGCCTTGCTTTAAACCATTTTCCCATGTGAGCAACTTATTATTGAGAGCGAGCCAAAGGAAGATTTTTCTTTTAGGAGGCGCCTATAACTACCAAAGGGATCCCCACCAACAACATATTTTACTAGAGAAGTTGGCCTCTGCCACCACATTATACCCTAACTTAGCAGTGTACTCTCCAGTCCCTAGCTTCTTAGACCAACAAAGAATATCTTCTTCTTCTTCATTCAATATGATATAATTGGAGGCTAGTGTAGTAATGAAGCAAACCCATTTAGGCACCTTAGAACTAGACATACCAAGATCAACACTATTTTTTCATCTCTGGCGCCCTTTAAGATGTGGGATTCGAGCTTGACTGTTTTCCAAGAAGAAGATGTCGACTTCGCGGAGGGCATGTCTAAGGAAATTAGACAGGATAAATTCATCACCAGCTTCCAGCCACGGGTTCAATCATATTCTCGCCTTTCTCCCATTGTCAACTTTCCAAACTGTCCACAACGCCACCAGAGGGAAAGTTGATGTCAACACTTTCCAGATAATCGATCCACTAGCAGATTTAACTGGAGTACTATACCATTCCTCAATGGTTGAGCATTTTAGATACTTTGATTTCAACACTTTTACCCATAATGACAAGCTATGAATGAGTCTCCATAAGGCTTCCGACTGCTAAAGAGAACGCAAATAAGCAAATATTTTTGATGCCCTGACCACCTAGATTTTTGGGGAAGTCTATCCTGCTCCATTTGACCAGTGAAGTGCCACCTGCTAGCTTCGATCTAGACTTCAGAAACTGAAAAATGATGTTTTTTTTTTTTTTTTTTTTTTNCATTGAGGAGGGTGTCCCTAACTTTCTCCATCGAAAAAGTTCAATGGGATGGACTAGTTTAGCTCTGACATGAAACAAACTTGAACCTTTTTCTTCTTTTCCTTAACCATGAAATCCTACGAAATATTGATGATTTGTGATGCACATATCTTAGGAGGGATAAAAACATTTTTAAAATACAATTGTTACGTTCCCACCAGGTAACTATTAACCAAGATGCACAGAAAGACTTCAAGGTGATTAACCAACTTATCTTCCAGCCAGGTTCAGATACTAGCTTCGAGATCTTGATGCATCCAACTAATTTGAGACTTGAACTCCTCATTCACCAATAAAAGGACATGAGTTGTGTATGAGAAATGCGTAAAGAGGTGGGAGTATGAGTCTTCATTGGATCTATAGAGCACACCAAAAAACGGACCTATCGAACCTCGCTTTAAACCATTTTCCCATGTGAGCAACTTATTATTGAGAGCGAGCCAAAGGAAGATTTTTCTTTTAAGAGGCACCTATAACTACCAAAGGGATCCCCACCAACAACATTTTTTACTAGAGAAGTTGGCCTTCGCCACCACATTGTACCCTAACTTAGCAGTGTACTCTCCAGTCCCTAGCTTCTTACACCAACAAAGAATATCTTCTTCTTCTTCATTCAATATGATATAATTGGAGGCTAGTGTACTAATGAAGCAAACCCATTTAGCCACCTTAGAACCAAACATACCGAGATCAACACTATTTTTCCATCTCGGGTGCCCTTTAAGCTGTGGGATTCGAGCTTGACTGTTTTCCAGGAAGAATATGTCGACTTCGCGGAGGGTATGTCTAATGAAATCAAACATGATAAATTCATCACGAGCTTCCAGCCATGGGTTCGATCATATTCTTGCCTATCTCCCATTGTCGACTTTCCAAACTGTCCACAATGCCACCAGAGGGAAAGCTGATGTCAACGCTTTCCAGATAATTGATCCACTAGAAGATTTAACTAGAGTCCTATACCATTCCTCAATGGTTGAGCATTTTAGATACTTTGATTTCAACATGTTGGTCTCCAATTTTGATCATGTTTTTGCCTATATTATATCACAAAGACCTCCATTTCCATACCCAGTACCACCCCTTCTAGCTTTGTTTTGATACAGTTGACATCTCTTTACCACTCAATGGGGTTACTCAAGGTATCTTTACGTTTCAAGCTATTTTTTATGCATTTTGATGCTTTAAATTAATATTGAAACTAATGTGGCTTGAGTTAGGTACTATTTCTATTTACAGGATTTGCCAGTACCAGGTACCAGCTCGTACCCCGTGGAGATACCAATGAAGCCGCTCAAGATCTGCGCGTTATGGTCGGAATGGGAGACAACGAGATCTACATGACAGATGGAGGCATCGCTCACATGATGATTGAAGGCACAATGATAGAGCTGAGTCATTAATATTTCATGATTCACACTTCGTGACACTACGTGTCACGAAGATGTGAAGACCGTTTTAAACTTGATTCCAAGCTATTTTCAGATCGGGGGATCCGTTTGTTTTTATGTATTTTTGCTTTAGACTGTTATGAAAAAGGATCTA
>JASDQU010684258.1:0-10632 GCA_032191745.1 Picea mariana | reverse complement strand
ACACTTTCACACCTCTTAGCCTTTCCCTTTGTCTTCCCAACTGCATCATCCACACTAATTAGGTTGATCTATAATTGGGTTGATCTATATATATATTATAGTATATTCATGAGTGTTTTAGGCTTGCTAAAAGTGAAACAAAGTTATATTGTGGGAAAATTTATATACCTTTGCAATACATTAGGTTCAAAACAAGATTGAAAAGAAAAAAATATATTAATTATGAGATGTTTTGATTAGATTAGACTTTCACACACTTTAGCCTTGTTCTTTATGTCTTCTCCCAGTGCATTATCCACAATAATTGGGTTGATATCTCGAAGTTCCAGTTACTTTGACTATATCTTCATCTTTAGTTGGATCCCAATCTGTCACCTTGAAGATGATCCCAAAATCCACTTGACATAGGATAGTAATCTTCATTTCCAGTCATCTGATCCTATCCAAGGATTCTGCTTGCTTATCCTCATTATCTTCTATGGAAAACACAATGAGGATTTTTTCTAACCAATAGAATTCCATTGCTTTGAATACTTTGGTGTCTCTAGATCTTGAGAATACTCGGTCTGAAACCCATTCTTGGAATTCTTTCTTTATTTGATGCTTTTCAATCTACGACTATTTCTGTAACGCCCGATTCACAAGCTCCTCCATCCTTTTCTGAGTTTTCAGGGATGTACTATTATTGAACAACTTCCTGGCCTGGTCTGCGACCATCTCTACCTTTGTCTGTTCAGAATGAAAGTTGGTCCTCTTGGTCAAAGGAGGCTTAGATGGGCATCTCCTCTAGGCCCCACTTGCACTAGAATTTTAAAATCCTATAGCCACCTTGTCTTCCATCACAATCTTAAAGGAGCGAAGGCGAGAAGGAGGTGAACCTAGAAGATGAAAGGTCTTACCCCTTATGCTTATGACCATAGGAAAAGACTTGTAACTGGAGCCAGGACACAAGTAGGGCTGTAAGAAGGGAAAAAATCATGCTAGGAGAATGGAAAAATCTCAGAGAGCCAGGGAGAGCCGAAATTACTCCTAAAACATAAAGTACACATCTATGCTTGAAAGACCAACCCCACTCAAGCTACATCCCAACAACGAAATGGGAAACCATTGGAAAGAACCCAAGATCCTTAGAAGACCACATAGATACCGAACATACATAGATAGGAATTAAGAACACGTTCAGACAGGAAAACCAAGAGAGGAGCCTAAGAACCACTGCCTTGAAAAGTAAGTCGTGCTTGCCCATTGAGGATCTCGAATAAGCCTTGCAGAGAAGAGTCCTTGTTTGATCATTCATTTTCAACTTAATAAAACCATCGCCACTAGGAGTCATGATCTCCCAGTCCTTCCTCATAACAATTTCCATATGATTTACCTAAAACACCAAAACATCAAACATCATTTGAAGTATAGCACCAAAATAAGGGAAGCCCCCTCTTCAATACAGGGCTTGGATCTCATACTTCCATCTTGTCTACATTGTTAGAGTAATTAATTTTTCTACCTTAGAGCTTGTACTCCACCCACCCACACCTTCATTCATCTACATTAGTAAAACCAAGAACTTAACAACTATCCACATGTATCATGATATTACGGAGAGACAACTTGACTCACCACCTCTTGAGATTAATGCCTCACCCTAAATAGAAAGCAAGCCTATTTTAAAATAATATTTATATACAATTTAAATTCAAATTTTTTTAAAGAATTATGTATGTTTATAAATAATGATATAGTTCCAAATTAAAATCTTGATGATGTAATTTTGTACATAATGTGCTCTCACCTATTGTTGTACTGACTATGTAGGGATCGATATACTTCGGAGTAATAAAGGGATATGCTCATTATCATTGTCCATAACGCAAGCCTTGAGCACGCTGCCACTCAAGGCAGAATCACTTAATCTTCATTAAGGAAACTTGGTGCACGTAATGCTATTTATGAGTATACTTAGTGGTTAAACATTACCTTCCTCTCAAAGACTTCTTTGTTAGGCATTTTCATCTATTGTGAACATGGTTAAAGGTTAAGTAAAATGCTTCATATTTAAATATTTTTTTATTTTTTAAAAAATTTAAAAGTTAGTTTTAATATAATTAAATCATATTTATTTATAAGTATTTTAAATTATTTGAATTTTTTTAGTTCAAAATATTCATATTGCAAATTTTTTATGGAGTTGTTCAATTGTTTTATGAAATGATTTTTTTTTTTGGTGGAGATATAAATTTGTGTCAAATCATTATTTTTTGTTGTTTAAAATCTATTTTTTAATGCAAGAAATGAATTCAACATATTGAAAAACCTAGATTTTAGGCAAATGTCCTCGAAAAATATCTCCTAAAAAGAATAATTTCCTAGAATGTTTAATATTGTCAATACCATAAACTCTCCAATGAAAAGAAAATTAGACAATGCTTGGTAAACGGACAATATCGAACCTGCTACCCAACATTGAATGCTGCTGCCTGTGGATTCTAGGCGTTTTGAATAGTGAATAATGACCTATAATCCACTATTCAAATGAGAAAACTTATAATCCACCTACAACAACATTCAATATTACAAACTACATATTAACCACTTTTATTGTTATTTTTCACACAGTAACCTTTATTGTTATTTTTCACACAATAAGATATAATGCTCGTTTTATACATGTGTCGATAAATTAAGGTATCATGACATGTCTCGATAAAAAAACACGTGTTGAATCAATAAAGCGATTAGATCTTTAATACACCATGTTCTACGGTTCTACCTTAAGGCTTAATTTATTCAATTCTGCCTTGGTTCTGCCTTTTAATTTTTTTATTATTATATAAAAGTAAAACATGTCAATGCCAAGATTCACTTTTGTTCTTAAAGTACAAAAATTTTAATATGTTCCTTAAGAGCCTCTCATAGAAGGGTCTTTTCTTCTTTTGTAAGTAGAACGTATAATTTCTCCAAACAAAGGTTTATTCTTTATCAAATACTCTCATAACCGAACAAGAATTTTTCTCACTTGTGTTGTCTCTAATATATCTAGGTATTCATTCTTTGTGTTATAAATAATAACCATTTGTTCTTCTACTTTCAAAGGATTTGATTGAGATCGTTTGAGAAAATCACGTAATTATTGACCCCTTGCCAACTAATCTTGAGTAGCTTTATCAAGATCAAAAGAAAATTGTGCAAAAACTTCCAACTCTGCAAATTTAGCTAACTCTAATTTCAAATATTTATCTACCTTTTCCATAGTTTTTATTTGAGCTACAGATCTTACTCTAGCTACAAAAATGCCCACATTAATAGTATATTGGATCTTGACATTGATTAGCTCGATCGATGAAAATCTTTGTCCATCGGTAATAGAAATTGCATTAGTGGGGATATATGTTGGAACATCTCCATCTTTTGAGTCTCAACTGTTGGTAGAGTAGTAACACTTCCCTCACCTAACTGGGAATTTAATTTAGTTGATATTTCTAAGAGATAGGAATGCAAATAGAAAACATCTCTTGGATAAGCTTCTTGGCTAGGTGGTCTTCTTAATAGAAGACACATTTGTTGCTAAACTTGTGCCTATTTGAAGAGATAATCATAAATGATTGAATTATGTTGTTTCTTATACATGAATTATTCAACCAAACTTTCCCATGTATAAGGATAATATATTGTAATATAGTGGGAGAATCTATAGTTTCCACTACCACAATGATATATTCCATTATTCCATGTTCTTGGAATGATTAGTTACTTGAGCCACGAAAGAATCTTTTTGACCAATTGCTACATAGACATAGATTACATTTTGACTCTTTTGATTATGAATAGTATATGAAACTATTGTTGTATTCCCAATATGTCTATCCCGAATAATTAATTTTTTTTAACCACGCCCTATAGGAATCATAGAATCAACAACAATAAGCCTCGTTTGAAGGGGTTCATATACAAAACGTCTTGATATAATACTTGGGGTGGGATATTTAATCAATTGAAATTCAGAAGATAAAATTTGACCCTTTCCATCAATGGGTTGGACTAGAGCATTTACAACATGACCCAAATACACATCACTTATTGGTACTTGACAAATTTTTCCCATTGATCTCATGGAACTGCCTTCTTGTATCATGAAGCTATTTTATCTTAAAATAAGTTAAAACAAGTTAAAATAAGTTGGTCTCTCCCACGACATCTCCAAACCTAAACAATAGTGAAGAATGCCCATATCCTTAATTTCAAATTCATGAGACAACTCATTCTTTAGCGAATGAATTAATTCACCATCATTAACCATTAGTATAAGATTTGCATGTAACTACAAAACTATATTCATGATGATAGACCATCACATAGAACATATAGATTAGTAGAAGCAATGCATTTATTTATGTCACTCCCACAAAACCACTCATCAATTTGAGTGTACCATGCCTGAGGAGCCTACTTAATACTATAAAGGGCCTTCTTCAATTTTCAAGTGAAATCATCTTTTCCAATGACCTCAAACCCCTATGGTTTTCATAAGTAGACTTATTCATGCAAAAAACCATTAAGGAAAGCAGGGTCCATGTCCGTGACCGATGATTTCCCTCGTACTTGTTAACGATATACACTAATGACCAGTAATCAAGTGGTTTCTACCATGTTCGACTTCAACACATGTATTCACATGGTTAGATTCGTACTAGAGTGGTGGAGATAAAGACCCTAAATTTTTTCTGACAGATTCAGGTTGCGTTGGAGTATATTCAGATTGTATTGTTCCATAGATCCACAATGTATATCTCATTTCTATGTTCAAATTTGAGTCTTTAAAACATAGATCCACATTGTATTTTTGGTGGTTATGTTCAGATTTGAGTCATAATGGCATGGATCCACAATGTATGTTTGGTGGCCATGACCTGTCTTACTTGACATGGATCTTTGCATGTTGGCATTTATGCTTTGAGTAATTTGTATTCTAAGTATGGGAATTCCTACCTCAGTGATGATATATTATTGTACTGTATTTCCTTGTTTGTTGGTAGGTTTTCGACCGACGTGTTCCTTGTTTCCTACGCACACTCGACAAAGTATTTAAGCTATCACTCTGTTCTAACTTCATACTTTAGGGGTATTAATGTTACACATTATTTTCATCACCCCTATGACCGTTAATGATGTACACCTATCCTTTGTCTTTAGAAGGATCAATGGCTTTAATTACTGAAGAAAAATGAAGACACATATATCCCACCACAGGGTGCGATGATCAAAGAAAAAGTGGAAAATATAGAAGGCATGAAGGTTTTCCAGTGAAATTAAACAGTCAAAGAGTTAATCTAGATCTCCCAGTGACTCAAGAAATAGAACCCAGGCAATCAAATAAAGAAAGAAAGACTAGGAAAAACTAAATGTTCTCGAGTATGGTCGCCAATTTTGTTATCGGACAAATCGGTAAGTGTGGGCACAAACATATCTCCCTAGTTTCTCCCCAAAAATAGAACAAAACAAGATAGTATACTAAACTTTCCTTAGATTTCAGTTATCAAATAGGAAGAGGATCCAAAACATACTTTTTAAATGTTGTAGACTTGACCTCGCCAATGTGATCCCAACTTCGTCGTAAGGCTTATGGAGAAGTATCTGCAAAGAAACACAAGCCAACGAAGACAAGAATAACAAAGTCTATTCGATATGAAACTATGTATGTGATCAAGGAATCATACAATATGGAAAAATAACATTCATATAGGAAAGAAAAGTATATATGTATTAAATAATGTGGAAGAAAGATACAACCAGATGCCTTGATGTTGTCAAGTTCCTTCCAACAGTTCCTTGCTTTCCACACACTTCTTCTCCATGGATTCTGAGACTGTAAGTTTGAGGTACAAACAATCTATCTTGACAACATAAATCAGAAGCCTATCAAAAGTCATCAAGCTCCAAGCTAACTTCAAAAACCCAATCAAGCTAATTTTCAAGCTAAATTTCCCCATGAGAACTCTCCTCCTTTTATAAGATGAAAAGGATAGGGTGAGGAGGTTAGGATGATCCCATGAGAATAGGGATGGGACTTAGATCCAAACTGATCAGAGGCCGCCTCACCCTCGAATATTCGCTTCTAGAAATTTCGAGAAATTCTTCTTTTTCCTTCGTACAGAAAATCGTCCCACCCTTAGAACTGAGGAAACTTTGACGATGTCGCAGTTCAATGTGGTGCAACCTGTGATGATCCTAGATCGTCGCACCCTTAACACTGAGCAAGGTGCGACGATTCCTTTTTATAAGGTTTTTACAAAGGAAAATATAATTTTCATCTTTCTAGGAAAATGTGTTTTCATTTTTCTTCAGGAATTAAGGCCATTGATCCTTCTAAAGACAAAGGATAGGTGTACATCATTAATGGTCATAGGGGTGACAAAAATAATGTGTAACGCCTGGCTTGCTCCATTGAAAAATTCCCATGGGATGGACTAGGTTAGATCTGACGTGACAGGTACCTAGACCTTCTACTTTTTTTTCTTAACCATGAACTCCTTCGAAAGATTGATAATTTGTGATGCGCATATCTCAGGAAGGATAAGAAAATTTTTAAAAATACAATTGTTATGTGCCCATCAAGTACTGTTAACCAAGATGCATGGAAATAATTCAAGGTGATGAACCAACTTATCTTCCGTCCAGGTTTAGATACTAGCTTTGAGATCTTGATGCATCCAACTAACTTGATACTTGAGATCCTCATTCACCAATAAAAGGACATGAATTGTGTATGGGAAGTGTGTAAAGAGGTGGGAGAGGGAGTCTTCATTGGATCTACAGAGCACACAAAAAATATGACCTATCCAGCCTCGTTTTAAACCATTTTCCCATGTAAGCAACTTATTATTGAGAGCGAGCCAAAGGAATATTTTTCTTTTAAGAGGCACCTATAAATTCCAAAGGGAACCCCACCAACAATTTTTTTTACCAGAGAAGTTGGTCTCCGCCACCACATTGTACCCTAACTTAACGGTGTAATCTCCAGTCCCTAGCTTCTTAGACCAACAAAGAGTATATTTTTCTTCTTCATTCAATAGGATATAATTGGAGGCTAGTGTACTGATGAATCAAGCCCATTTAGCTACCTTAGAACTAGAGAAGCCAATATCAACACTATTTTCCCATCCCGAGTTCCCTTTAAGTTGTGGGATTTGAGCTTGAGTTTTTGTTTGGAAGAAGATGTTGACTTCGCAGAGGGCATGTCTAAGGAAATCAGAAAGGATAAAATCGTCACCAGCTCCCATCCACGGGTTCAATAATATTCTCACCTTTCTCCCTTTGTCAACTTTCCAAACTGTCCACAACGCCACCAAAGGGAAAGTTGATTTCAAGATTTCCAGAAAATCGATCCACTAACAGATTTGACTGGAGTCCTATACCATTCCTCAATGGTTGAGCCTTTTAGATACTTTGATTTCAACACTTTTACCCATAATGACAAGTTATGAGTGAGTCTCCATAAGGCTTCTGACTACTAAAGAGAGCGCAAATAAGTAAATATTTTTTATGCCCTGTCCACCTAGCTTCTTGGGGAAGGCTATCCTGCTCCAATTGACTAGTGAAGTGCCACTTGGTATCTTCGATCTAGACCATAGAAAATGAAAAATGATATATATATATATATATATATATTTTTATTCTGGTGAGGTGTTGGCTCAATTGCACTTGTGTGCTTCTTTCTTAACGTTGGGGGGTCGAAGACCCAGGGTTTTCCCATAATTTACCAACAAAAACCCCAAGGCATTGACATATCAATGCTCATGCTTGGAATTTTTTTGGAAAGAACTGTGTGTCAGGTTTCAAAATGTCCAACCTTTGGAGTGAACACTCCACCCATAATGTCCCTGATGATGGGTGGAGTGTCCACTCGAAACGTTGGACGTTTCGAAACCTAACACACAGTTCTTTAAAAATCATTTATAAGCATTATGACTAACTGTGAAAAATTACATTCCAAGATATCAATCCTCAGACAAAGACCGACGAAGGCCTCACCCGAGACGCCATGAGGATCACAAATACCATTAGGTCTCGTGTTGGGGATGATGAAGGACTAGTTGGACAAAATTTCATCTGGGTTGGAATTCATACAATCCATTGAAAACCACTTAACAACTAACAATAGGAAACGATAATACAAACATTCCATTGACACAAAAGTAACACATCATAAGACCAAAATTATTTCATCTTTATTATCTTCATTCCATCATCACAAACATACATTAAGAAACTCATAAATTGACAGCAACAAAGCCTTGCTCTCTTATACATTTGCCCAGTGTTACATTGCACAGTGCCATGCGCTTCCTTTCAGGCTCTACCAATGGGACAAATTCTGACTTACAACCAGGGACATTATAAAACATAGGATTAGAGTGAGCTCCATGACAACAATACCCACAACTATCAAAACATCAACCAATTGACTAATGAGCTAACTCTATTTATGTTGTTGTTGCTTCCTTTTATTTTCTTCATGACTCTGACACTCTATCACTTTTAGTTCTGCCCCATTCACTCCTCTTACTTCCATTCCTGCATGCTTCTGTCACCCACATGCATTCCACCTAACCTCTTTGGAATCGTGGCAACCTCAACTACCTTTCCAACTGATCTTCTTTCTGCTTCACCTTCCCTTGTGTTGCTTGTAGTAATCATTCGAGGAGATCTCTCAAAGATTATTTCTTGATTCTGGTGTGCATGTCATGTCTTCTTTATTTCTGGCATGCATCACAAAAATCAAACCAGAATGCATTTGGTAGAACTCAAATTTTCATGCAATAACAAAACTTGACTTGATGCACACACCTCCTGTCACCCCTCACACAACTACTTGAGCATGTGAAAAAATGGAATAGGTGCACACAACTTTGTCTATCCGCGTGCATGATATATACCCAAAATTTTGGGTGCCAACATGCCCCCACCACTATTATTTGGCTTGTCCTCGAGCCAAATTCCTCATGGAGTGACTAATGCGACGGACTTGAGTAAGAGAAAATCATCATCATTGACAAACCAAAACACCAAACCAAGCTGTGGTTGCAGTCGTGTTTTAGTAAGAGAAAATCATCTTTCCAAGTTGTAGTTGCAACCTGACACATGTCCTTGAATGAGTTGAGCATTCTTCAAGGTAAGCAATGGATTTGGACTTCATTTGGCCAAGTGATTGAACTTTCTCTCTTCGATGGTTTATGTGGTGATTAATGAGAGATTTGTTTAAAACACAACATCCATAAATTGACCCCCTAACCGAACTAAGTGCTACAACTAGAACTTATCCCAAATACTTGTTGACCTAGAAGAAGCAGATCCTGAGGAAGAGGTCCATCTAGAGAGATCGTCATCATCCTCATGTCTCATTGTTATGGTAGTAAAGGACGGAAGATGGGGACCTCCTATCTCGGTGGAGAGGATAATCTATAGTCTTGGGGTATCCTCTTTAGAAAAGGTGATTATCCATGGCGATAGACAAACCCGTTGTGGGCCTAGAGAGCTCGTGTGTTGCCGCAATTTCAAAGCACAATTCAAGGAACTGTGTGGCACTTGGCGGTGTCTTGCAGGTGAATAAGAGGGTGGTACCTTTACTTAGCAGTGGATGAAAAAGTGTCTATCTTTGTGAAAACAGATGATGGGCTCTCGGGTTTCCTGGTGGGACAAGGAATTGCACTTTCCAGAATGTTTGTGCAACAAGGCCATGAAAGGGGATGTAGTGGCCAGTAAGAAAAAAATCAACAATCCTAGTAAAAATCCTTACAATTACGCATAATATTTATAACATAGAATTTCAAATTTATGAGTGTGTAAATAATTCATTAACTTCAAATAAGCATATAAATTTCAGTAGAATTTAACATTTAACATTTAACTACTGCATAAAATTAACTTAGCCAATTCACAAACAATTTACCTGGTTCTGATGCTAATTCGCCTTGCTGCCTTGCTGTTTCCTTCCTGCTGCCTGATGCATTGACCAACACTGCCCAAACCTACTATCCTCCCTGCCAACTAGGACAACTACCTAGCTCCAGGATATCATATGGATATCCTAGCCCCCGTTCTCAAAACCCCCAACAAACCGGTGCCCCTGAACTAATCCTCCCGACTCCAGAACTCACTCCCCTCTCTGCAAATCCAAGAGAGCCCCCCCAAAGAAAAAATCCCGTAGAATCATCATCCCCTTCGTAATTAATTTCTTATCCATTTATATTCAATGTCTTATCCCTTCCCGTGTACGTAAGTATTTAATGAATTAACTTATAATTTATTATCCCTATTAATTTAATACCCATGTTAATGAATGTAACATGTAATTAATTAATCAATTAATTAATCAAATTGAAACCATTAATTAATTAATAATTAATTAATTAGTATCTTTATACCAATCTTGTTTAATTAATACCATGTTAAGATGATTAATTCCCTACTTAATTTTTACTTAATAATCCTTAAACATTTATTCAACTAGGGTTGTTACATACACCCACCCTTCAGGAAACTTCGTCCCGAAGTTAAGGTATCTTATGGTACAAGGAAAAGAAACATGGTTCACACATTCATAACAATTAACTGACATTATCAGTAATTAAGTCAAGA
>JASDQU010684254.1:11205-22076 GCA_032191745.1 Picea mariana | reverse complement strand
AACAATGGAGTCGCCACTGAGTTCGTCCTTCATGGAGTTGCCAGATAGATGATTACAACCTGATAGTGTCTATTCCTTGTCTATCATCAAGAAATAGATCTGCTTGTCGTTCTCCCAGGAAGATAAGCTTCTGAACTTGCTCCCCGGCAACGGCGCCATTTTGTTATCACTCCAGGAAACTACTTAGGGTTGTAAGCTAAGTATGCCTGGTAACTTAAGGATTGAATACTTTTCAGTAGGTGGATCAATGGGATACCAAGAAAGCACAATGAAGGGATTTACTTATCAGAATAACTTAATGAACCTTTGAAAACAAGTTAGCTGTGGAAAGTAAAAAATGACAAAAGGAAGACTTTACAATCCAAATTATTTCTAAGTCAAACCAAAATCTAAAATTTTGCAGCTAAAAGACTCAACAATGGATTGAGGAAACCATCGATAGCCGTGCTATCCACCATAGAACCTGACCAAAATAATGGTGCTATTTTGGGAGTTAATAGTAGGCATGACAGATTCCGACCATAGAGGACTACCCCTATGCCAGGATCAACTTTTTCAGAGTTACTGACATGCCTGTACCTCCCGAAGAGGAACGAGGAGAGATGGGTAAGTTTGTTTTTTGTTTTCAAAGTTATTTAATTTTTATGTTTTTTCATATATATCATGTTTTTTGTATACTAGAGTATCTGACACATATGTATCCGTTATGTGCAGATGTGGGGCCGGTGTGTCCAATAGACTTCACAAGGACTAGGCGGCGTCCTCGACCAGAGGTAGGACCATCCGCAACTGGTGGACCAACAGTAACAGGGGGACCTCTAGCCGGAGAGGCTGAGAGAGTTTTGAGGCGGGTGGAGCGGAACCTCACCGCTCTTACTCGTACAGTTCCTATGGCGGAGATCAAACATCTCCCACCGTCTATGCAGGCTCACGTTGTCGGGGTACCACGGACCTGGGTCCAAATTTTTCGGCGTTTGGCCAATGCAAATGTTCACTATGGTAGGGCCAACATGCCTCGTCCTTATTTAGGCTAGACTTCTTACGTGCCAAGGGCACCTTTTGTATATTTTTGAGGGCATAAGCCCCGTGACTCTTTACTGGACACCTATTTTTTGAGGCGCTCGCGCCCACCTATGTACTCTAATACTTTGCGATATATATGCATTTTTACATATTTTTTGTGTTTTATGGATTACATTTATTTACAAATGTATTTACATGTGTGTGTGTATGTGATTTTTCTTACATGTGTGCAATATGCATATCTAATATATGATTAGCTAGAGTATCTATAACTTGATTCAATCTCCTAGCAACATGGATATATGTAATGTAATCAAAGCTTCATTCTAAGAGATGTTCCCTGAGGAATCATCGGTGTAGAGTAGGATCATAAATGCAGTAAACTCCATTTAATTGAGACACAACCAGTTGAGCGTCTAAGTAGACTCGAAGGTGAGATATACCACGCGATAAAGCGTCACGAAGCAACTCTAAGACTGCCCTATATTCAACAACATTGTTTGTGGTGTCACCTAATCAGATACCTGTTGAAGATAGCAGTTGGACTTGAGGTGTGTAAATCACCCAAGCTGCGGAAGCAAGCCTCCGAGTGTGCTGGCTAGATCCATCTGCGAACCCAATGAACACCTCTGATTCACTTGACATCTGCCACAGTGAAAAACATGACATAAAAAATGACACGTCCATAAAACTAAAAAGATAAAAAATACAAAAACAAATGTACAAGAACTATACATATGTTACAAGAAGTCACCCGAGGCGACCCACCTACGAGTAATACTTCTTGAGGTAGAGCCCATTTCTAGGCTCCTCCAAATCATTTCCCTAAAAGTCCACGAGATGATAAACACCCTTCTGTAGAACCTCTTTTATTATGAAAGGTCCGAACCACAAGGGGTTGAACTTGCCTGCCCCTAGGGGGTCCTTATGTTGGTCATAGACTAGGACAAGGTCACCTTCAGAGAAAATCCGAGGATGAATGAACCGATCATATTGACACTTGAATTTTTTCTTGTGAGCCACGTTAGCCAAGGCCGCATCACGACGCTGCTCATTGAGATGCTCGAGGTATAATAGACATTCTTCAAGCGGCGAAGTGTCTTGCAATAACTCTACTACCAACTTTAGAGATAGGATCTATCACTCTATGTACAAGACTGCTTCCAGCCCTTAAACGATTTGAAAAGGTGAGAAACCGGTTACAGTCTTAACATATGTTTAGTATGCCCATAATGCCGAGTATAATATCAAATTCCAATTTGACTTGGCTAAATTGATCGTTCACTGTAGAATGGTCTTAAGAGATTTATTTACATCTTCCACTTGACCATTCTCTTGTGGGTAGTAGGGTGAAAAATGTTCTTCTTCGAACCCAATTTTTGATGTTAACTCAGTCATCATTTTGTTCTGAAAGTGACTGTAATGGTTAGTGACAATCTCTCTCGGGACACTGAACCTTGCTATTATCTGATTGAACAAAAAGAGAGTTGTAGTCTCACCATCATCTTTGAACGTTGGCATAGCTTCGACCGACTTCGTGAAGTAATCTACTGCTACAATGATATAACAGTGCCTCCTTGCTCAAGGGGGGATGCATGTAGTGTAATCAATCCCCCACTTGGTGAAGGGACCAACGGTAATGACGGGAAAAATGGGAGCAGGGTGTTCCCTCATCTTCCAAGAAAATATCTGACACTGGTGGCACTTCTTGACTGATTCAACACAATATTTGATTAGTGTCAGCCAAAAGTAACTGACTCGTAGAATCTTTTGGGCTGTTGCCAAACCAGACAAATGATCGCCACATGCTCCAGTGTGGCAATTGTTAAGCATGATTTCTACTTCTTCATGAGTGAGACATCGACGAAGGATGCAATCTACACCTCAACGATAGAAAGTTTCCTCGAGTATGAGACAGTTCTTGGCCTGATGGCGTATACAACGATGCTCATCAAGAGAAGTAGAGGTGGGGCACTTTGAAGTCTGGAGATAGACAAGTACATCTCCATACCAGGGGTCTGAAGACACGATACAAAACATGTCTCATTTAATAAGAGACTCTTCGGGCATAACATCACCTGACTCGACCGAAAGTTTCGAGATGAGTTCCGCAAATACCAACGAATTTTTGGATTTCGCCGAAACAAAATCTAAGTCAAATTCCTGGAGGAAAAATATCCATCTACTGATATTTCTGCCAATTACTCCTTGTGTCAACATGTACTGAAACAGATTCACAATGACAATGATCGTGGTATTGCGAAACAAGATATAATGACAGAACCGTTGGACATCATGAACTGCTGCCAACACAAGTTTTTCAATGTGGGAATAATTGAATTCCGGTCCAACCAGGCCTCGACTTAGGTAATAAATCACATATTATGAGAGAAAATGATCCTCCTGAACCAAGACCATACCGAAGGTCGACTATGCCGTAGCCAAGTACAATAAGAAATCTTTATTATAATTGGGTGGCCAAAGTAGTGGGGCAGTTGTGAGGGCATGTTTCAACACGTAGAAATAGCGTTGAGCGACTTCCTCCCAATGAAAAGGAATGTCCTTATTTAGTAAACACATTTCCTCATAAGACTCGGCAAAAACGTTGTGAAATTCTTTAAATAAATCCATGTAGATTCGAATCTCCTCGGGGGAACAGTCAACTCCGACAAGAATATTCTCCATGACGCCAGGGTTTCTAGAGATATCAATAGGTATTGTTTCAGTGATGGTCGCCATATTACCTTCAGAGTAAACATCGTGTTTAGCCAAGGGATTGATAGGACAAGACCTATCTCTAGTCATAGTCAAAGTGAATTATCCTGCTTTAATTCTTCTTAACTCTGGGAGGAAATAAGATCTATGATGGAGATCATCCGAGGGTCTGTCCGGACTAGTCATTGCTTCAATAATTACTTCGTCTGAAGGCAAGACCAAGTCTAAAGAATTAGTATTGGCAAGGGAACATTGAGCCCAAGTAGGCTCGAGAATTAGATCTAACTCGTGTGCGGGAGTCGGATCAGGGTCAACGGAATATTGCTGGACTATTGAGTACGCCACTTCTGCCGCAGACAAGGGAATGGCCATACCATGGTGCCCTGTCCCTTCCATCATGGTTGATGGGGAAGGAAGATTCCATGGATTGTTGAAGTAGGCTATATGAAACAACAAGACTTGAAATATCTCAATCTTAGGCTGGTATGAAACAAACTTAACATCGGCGAAAGGAGGTGGGTAATCGAAAGTACCCATCAAAGGTGGGAACAAACCAACGCCTATATTGATGATGCAGGGTTGAGGGTTATCAATCATCAGGACTGTGGATGCCCCCAATGAAGGGTCAGGATGAGAGAAAGATAATTGATCAATGGTCATGATCCGACCTTTGTGTGGAAACAACAAGACCCAGAAAACTGTAGCGACCACTGCTTGCATAACAGAGGTCCAACTCCTTCCTAAAGAGAGATTGTAGTCAAGAGATGCATCGACCACTTCAACCTCGATGCACATGATCTCCCCCCCCCAACTGCACAGGAAAAGAGGGGATGATTACATGTGGTTGGAATAAATGACCGTTGAATGTGGTAAGAAGAGTAGGAAACAAAGACAAAACAGGTTGGCCAATGGCCTTCCAACACGCCAAAGAGATCACGCATGTTGAGGTGCCCTCATCAACCACCGTGCGAAAAATATTCCTAGTAAAAGTTTTCATGGGGTAAGCCACTACTATCTGAAACTCTACGTGGTAAGGGAGACGAGACTTTAAGTCGGTCGTATCAAGCATGATTGTATCTGGGTTACAAGTCTTAGCAGATCCTAAGGCAGCTAACATAGCCTTTCTTTTTGAAGGGCAGCTCTGGAGGACCTCCAAAGCAGACATCGCATAAGGGGTTTGAGACAAATCCTCCACCACAGAGTAGTTCTGGGCGACCCTTGTGTTTGGATTGTGAGGATCTTTCGTGAACACACCTTTTGGGATGTGTGTCATTGTTTTTCCCAACGTCTTCTCGATCTGGAGAGGAAGAGGTGGGTTTTCGGCTTCTTTAGTCTTCTCATAGGTGTTTGGCATTCCGTAATCATGCGTTCTAGTCGACATATAGGCATCACCTTTCATCATATACACGTTTGTGGACTAATAATTACTCGAAGACGGAGGGGTCCTTGACTGCCCCCATCCGTGTTTGGAGAGGCTTGAGTTAAATTTTTCCCATGTTGAAATGGGTTCGTTAACACAACAGACTGCTACTACGCCAATAACTTTTGGGCTTCCATGAGCCAAGGGCACTGGTGTGTTGAGTTATCTTTTGTGCACAGGTTACACATATACTTCGACTTCTTCTTTTCAATGTTTTCCCCGCCAACATTATCGGTAGGTTTCTTATTTCCCTTACCCTTATCACATTGTTTCTTCTTTCCTTCAAGCTACTGGGTGGCCTTTCAGTTAGTCGATTGCACACTCTATACATATGAGGTTTGGGTAGGGAGAGCAATGAGACTAGTGGTCTGGCTGGCCGCTTTCTGCTGTATCGACAATTGCTGCAATTGTTTTGACAGTTGTTCAGCGGGCTTTGTTTGTGTTGAACCAACAATACCATCGACATGTGGTCCAACTCTCTCTCTGGTTTTGCCAAGTATTGACTGCGGTACATCTGGAAAAATTTCGTAAAGTAAACCAGACTAAGAGTAAATCAGCTCTAGCTATTGATCTCTCATTATTGCATATTCTTCAGAAAATACTCCCGATGTTGCAACGTATTTGGATAACTGGGGTACCAAAGACTTAAGGAACCACTCTAGCAGGAATGATGGTGGGACTGGCACTTTTATCAAAATTTTCTGGTGTCTCCATTATCGGATGTGATTGGAGATATGGTCCGCCTTTGTCTTCTCAAAGTTGGCCAACAATTCGGTGCTGACATCGTATCTCACATGTAATTAGAAATGGTTTAAGAAAGCCATTGCCAATTCACTGTTGTGAGGGAAATCTCCTTACGGACTAGCAAATAGGGTTTAGACTTTGCATGTAGATATGACCGAAGAAAAACTACTTTCTACCTTCATCCCTAGATTTAAATCCCGTTTTCTTAGTAAATGCATAGCAAGATCAACCTACCTCATTCTGGGCATTTGATGTCGATCCTCCATTGTACTTGATTACTTGTTCACAATACTCCTTTCCAAAGCTGACCCGCATACAAGACAAGCGACAACTACACATGCATCCTACTTATATACTAATGGGTTAGAAATCCAAACATATACTAATCAAACTATACAAAGTTCATGAATTGGGATGGGAAAAACACTTTCTTTATTACTTTGAATGAGTCAACTTACAAAAGTTGAGACCGGCCACCTCTCCGTGAACTTCATCCTGGGCTCCTCTTCGACTGTCCTCCAACTGCTTTGCTTTGTATCTCCTTTGGCACAAGGAAGGCTAAAGGGTTGGGACAATGGGAATACACAAATGGGTAGAGTTTCTTTTCTATATTTTTTCCTTTTTAAATGGAACCCCTACCCCTTCTTTTATAAGCTAGGAGGAGCTAGGTATTTGGAAAAACCCTCGGCCATGCATGGCTGGGAGTTTCAGTTAACTCACCCATAACTTTTGTGTTCCATCGACAAATTTCCTTTTTTCGTGCTTTTGTCGGTCCATGCGGGTTGTTTTAGGTCAGCTAGCGTGTACACACGTGTAGTAGTGGAGTAGGGCGCGTGGGCCTTTATAAAAGAGGATTTTCAAAGAGTTGTTCAGCAGTGCTTTGGCAAAAAAGAGATCTAAGATGGCCTAATGCCAGGTAAGCATGTATGGTGCAATTTAGGGTTATAACAGATGCCCCCTAATGTGTGAGGTCAGAAGAGCATCTGATGGCCGAAATACATTACCAATCTTTACTGATGTGCCGAATGATTGATCCCAAGGATCAGGAACAGGGAGGCGCTGTCTACAAAAATAACAGATGTCTCACCGAGGCGGGCATACCCATGCTTGGAATAAAATAGAATCATGGCTACCAATCAAATACACTGTAGATCCATGTCATATAACTATATGAAGAGTAGCCACGAACAATACACTGCGGAGCTACATCTCAAAATAAAAAAGATATACATATAGAGTATCCATCCTCTAGAAGCTAATATGGCCTGATGGCTGGAGATGAGATCTTCAGAGCTCGAGCAACAACTTAAAAATATTAAAAAATCGGGTAGGAGTGTAATATGAGTGTACAACTACACTACCCAGAGGTCTTCGACGACTCGTCGGTCATGGAATAGATAATCTTGATGATCAGACTGAAGGCTTCATTGATTTCGAACAAGGAATTGATTGGACATTCAGGATGGCCGTGCATGAGGGTAAGAGACAAATTGCAGAGGGGCCGACTCGGGCTTGGTGACAAACTTCCCTTGGACAATAGCATGACAAATGATAAGACTTAGGCAGCATGGCATTAATCATAAGTCTACGAAGCAGGAGGCAACACAAACTCTCCATATGTTTAGAAGAATAACCAAACGACGGAGGACACAACTCGATATAGCGAGAATAGCTTCCTAAGGTCGTACTAGATCCCATAGTTTGATAAACAAATGGATAGATGTGATTTATCCAAGGGCGACTCATTATGCTTCCAATAAAGAAAATACTTTTCCCTTCCTCTTTTTGGGGTATATTTGATGTTTTTTTTTTTTTTTAATAATTGTGAGAAAAAAAAATAAAGGAATGTTACGTTACAATGGAGGAATGAGTATTGCAAACATACAAGCTCAAGGCACAAGGACAAGAATGATGTTCTAGTATCATGATACTCGGGAAAAATCCTCTGGGGACCAAGGGTGTTAAAACACAGAAGCAAACGGTTACAAGGCTGATATATAAGATATGCAAATGTGGTTAACAAAACACACAATGGTAACGTCCTTCAATGTAAGTTTAACGATCCTAGAGAAGGTAAGCTCGGTGGTTTTTCATATTTAGAGAGTCTGAAAAAACATAAAAGGAGACTCCATTNTACCTTTTTCGAAGGTAGTCTAGTCGGTTCGAAAAAGGGGTAAACTAGCATCGACAAGACATCTATTCAAAACCATTTTAACGAGTGTGATAAAGACAATATCACTCAACCATTTTTTCATTTTTAAGGAGTCTGAAAAAAGAGTAACTATGGACTCCGTCAGGAATGTTCTTCTGGACCAATTTAACGAGTGTGAAAGAATAAGGTCACTCGACAATCTCTTCCATTTTAGGGAGTCTAAAAAGAGCTTAACTATGGACTTCGTGGGGGTTCCTTCTTTGTAAGTTTAGTCCCCTAGGACCGAAAAGGGATAAAATTATACCTGAGAGTACTCTTCTATAGAGCTGAAGTTCCATAGAGTATACCTTTGTTTGTACAGTTGACTGTCTAGACTGAAAAAGGGGTAAAATATCGTCGGACAGACGTGCCTTCAAATTTCAGTTTAACGAGCGTGAAAGGCCACAAGATCGCTCGTCAATCTTTACATATTTAGAGGGTCTAAAAAGGGCTTAAAAGAAGACCCGTTATTTTTCGGGAGTCCTGAGGGTGAGGTCAAGAGCGAAGAAGAATTATGTAAATGAGTCTCAAACTCGTATTAAGGAAAAACTGCAAGGACTCCCGAGTCTATAGTGTTGTAGAGACAACATGAATACCATAATGCAACCAGGATCTACCTAGGGCATCCATGTTTTGGTAGGCTCTACAACCAAGTTGTGACACTTCTAAAGCATATATGATGGTTCCGTGTCACAATCTGATGGGATTGATCCTATGGAAAATGAAAAATACAACGAGATACAAAAATCAAGGTGGAAACCTAACCTATATGCTCAAGTTGATCGTCAAAATGTTTTTCATGGATCGTCGAAAATACTCAAAACTCCCTAAAACTATCCCAATACCCGATCAAATCCCTCCGATGCAACTCCTGAATCACTCTAAATTGTTTTTGGTATAAGGAAAATGATAAGGGAGGCCAAAAAGGTGACAAAAAGAGGCCAAAAAGTCTATAAATAGAAGCTGGCAACTCATTATCACCATTGCTTGATTTGGAAATTGACTCTGGAGCCAAAAGACCCCCTTTGATAAAAACGGTGATTCTGGGAGCTACAGTGGACAAAATGAACTTCCGTCTGGACCAAGTAAGTACAAACTCCCCTATCTAGCTATTCAATTATTTATTTTTTCTTTTCATTTCATTTTTTGGGTGGGCATCGACCTTTAAAAGGTTGGCCCTAGGTCCACGCGGGCAGAGTAAAACCTGCCCGCGTGTACATGTGACTGTCACCTAGACAACACACGTGGACCTCCCTTCATAGACAAAAAATAAAAAAATCACTCACTCACCCTCCTGAACCTTGTTGTGTTGGCAGGATGTATGTCCAATGGAGGGAAAGGGAGCATGAAGAAGTTGGTGAGTTGGTTGCGGGAGATCTGAACGCTGTGGCTGCATTAATGCAATGTGGGTTGTTAAAGTTCTTCCTATGTCCTTTTATGCGGGCACAAATGAGGTTATTGAATGCCTTGGTTGACTATTGACATGCTGATGCAGAGGCTTTTATGCTAGAGGGGCAATCGCTGGTGCCCACCACCGAGGATATCTACTTTTTGACTGGCTTCTCAAGGAGAGGGGACCCAGTCAACTTCAGGACGTTTCCGTCAGGGCCGCATAATATAGAGGAACTGATAGCCCTACACTGTGAGGCTGGGACAAACCATTTGAGATCCCAGGTGCCTATAAGCAAGATCACTAACCTATCGCTGCAAACGATATTATTTCTCATTGGGTGGATTACCGATTCAACAGCCTTGCATCAGACGTCCCGCACATAGATGAATTGTGCTGTCCAGTGCTTGAATGCACAAATATTTGACTGGAGTACTACATTACTAGAGTGTATGAAGAGGCAATTGACAGATTGCTGTCAATAGACACAGAGGAACTTCGGGTTCGGGACTATCTTGTGTTCATTCTTTTTCGAGAGAGTTCCAAGTTATAGTCCTTGGGTAATGGTACGAGGACACCGTGCCTCTTTTCCTGCTGTGTGTAGATGGGCAGTCTTACTGCCGTGACAGGGTGGTGGAAGGACCAATGAGTCCTTCGATGATGACTTTTTTGCATGGCTGTCACGACAGATCCTGGTTATAGAGGACTACCCCTATGCCGGGATTGATTTTTCGAGAGACCCGGAGATACCAGTACCTCCTAGTGAGGAGCGAGGGGAGATGGGTAAGTCTCCACCTTTGTAGTTTTTTTTGTTGTATATGTAATTTTTATGTCGTTTTTGTTATATATCACTATTTTTTTTTTATATGCCAGAGTATTTGATGGATATACGTTTGTTGCATGCAGATGGGGGACTAGTGCGACCTACCGATTATGCAAGGAACATGCGTCGTCCTTGGCCAGGGGTTGCAGCCACCGCTGCTGGGGGACCAACAATAGCAGGAGAACTCCCAGCTGGGGAGGCTGAGAGGGTACTTAGATGAGTTGAGCGGAACTTTACTGCACTTACTCGCACAGTCCCGATGGCAAAGATTGAGGACCTGCCGCCATCCATGCAGCCTCATGTAGTGGGGGAACCTCAGACGTGGGTCCGATTGTTTATGCATTTAGCCCATGTTGTGGACCAATATAACAGGACCCATAGGCCTTGAACCTATTTAGACATTTTACATGCCACGGGCACTACTTGTATATATTTTTTGAGGGCATAAGCCCCGTGACTCGTTACTAGTCCTATTTTTGAGGCGCTTGTGTCCATCTATGTACTCTGGTTACTTCATGATATTATATATGTTTTTTTGGTTTTTTGTGTCTTATGGATCACATGT
>JASDQU010684253.1:56846-71071 GCA_032191745.1 Picea mariana | reverse complement strand
CCGCTGGCAGCAGGTAAATTCATGCATGGCGCCAAGACAACTTTGCCGGGGTACTGAACAGGCCTGCTGGCAGCGAAGCAATGTTGGGTACATGAAAATCTGTGTAAAAAATTATGAGAAACCTCTTTAATGTCCTTTATTCTGATATAGAACTTCTTGATAGGATACAGATGTCAGAGTGGGTTAAATGGAAACCCTGTCGAGGCTATGGACTCCTGTTGGCAGCAGTGGCCATGCCAACAGTATTGAAGATTTTATCATTAATATCATGACTTGCTGATCTTAAGACTGTTATTAGTTTTCATCTTTTAAAACATCGTTGGAAAAGATGGTAAATGATGATGTTTGTACGATTTTCTGGTTGTTGTTTTTGAGTTGAAATTTTCTTTGCTGTCCTAATCTGAATTTATTTCTTTGACAGAGATAACTGCTTCTACCAGTGTGTCGCCATTGTTGGCAGCCAATTCAATTTTTTCCATTTCCCTATAAAGCTGCCTACACCTATGTCTTCTGAACTTCAAATTTTTCTCGCATTTTGCAAATAGACGATATTTTCATTTCCTGCGACACTTGCAAATTGGTCTCCATTTAGTTTTCACGACTGTAAGCGTGAAAACTCCTCCATCGTTATTTGAACTGTCATGATATTTGCATTGATATTTTGAATGGAACCTACCTTTGGTTTATCATTAAGTGGCTAAAAGGATTTTTGAACTATGCCTATTTGCCTATTCTTATAATGGTTGCATAACTTGATTTTATTAAACTTATGAGGCATTGAGCATATGGGTTTATACTTGATTCTATGAATTGCATAAAGGTCATGAATTATTTTTGTTTTTATATATATGATGTGATCCTTATGTTAAAGTTTTTATAGCTCTTGGCTGGTCAATTTTATGAAATCGATTGTCACAATGTTTTATAAACTTTTGATTACACATTTGTGCAATAAGCGCGTGGTTAACATTTGGGTTTGATTTCACATTGAATATTCATGGTTTGAAATATTATAATGGCACATTGGTATATCATCCACCGTTTGATTCTTTGGTTGAACGAATGATGTGGTTTTGAGCTATGTTATGATTGATTGAACAGAGGATTAATTGGTGGTTGTACTTTTCCATTACTATTATGCATGGAGGTGAATAATTCCACCACCCTCGCATGCGCACATTAATTCTTCCCCTTTGATTGCTCGTAGTTGTTAGTCCAAATGACTTTCCTCCTATGTGTTGGTGATTTCGACCCAAACCCTTACCATGTGCTCGCACCATGGCTCCTGTCGTCCAAGCTGAACCTAATGGCAGCTAGGCTCTGTTGATGTTTGACAGTGCCCACAGTGACCTTGAAGACAATGGGTGGCTCCCGTTCATACAAAAATTCGAGGGTTTTAACCTCTGCGTTGTTAGGCAATTCGCCATGACCTTTGATGGCTGTCGAGCCAAGGTCAGCGATGTTCAATTGCAAATTGATGAGCAGTTTATTAGCCTTGCTACGAGTTTGCCTGCCACCGGACAACGATGGTCCAAGAATTGAAAAGTGGAAGAGGTCCCTTGGACACTGCTCTTCCAGTCGCGTAAGGTTACCTCATGTGATAAAGGTTTGCCCGTGACCATGCTGAAACATCGTTGGCATGATTTATTGATGATAATCAAACAGTTTATCACCTGCGAGGGTCGGTACAGGTTTGTTTTCTTACACCACCTTCGTTTGCTTATGGTTTTCATGGGTTATGAGCTCAATATGCCTTATTATCTGCTTAGAAGCCTGTTTAAAATGTCTCAGAAATACAAAAGAAACCAGGCTGAAAGTAGCCTTTTTCACTATGGGCTGGTTAAAATGATTGTTGTCTGTCATTTGGGGTTACGCAAAGATTGTTGGAGCAGTTTCATGGCTCGCAACGGTTTTGAGGATTCGAACCCACCACAGGTTGAAAAACCTGTGGTGAGCGAAGACAAGACTGTACCCCCAGTACCCTACAGTATTTTTTTACCTAAACCCTTACCCGACTCACCTATCGACCTACCCCACTCTGTGACCAAGGATGTCGAGACTGTTAAGCCTATGGGCAAGAAGCCTAAAGCCAAACCTACTGCAAACGCCAAAGGAAAAAAGAATGCCCATTTAATTTCTCGGATGGCAAGGAACAAGCTGAAAACTCCTGTCAATCCTAACCCTATCGTGTTAAGGGAAGACTCCAACTCGGAAGTGGAGCGTTACTTGGCTACTGAATACCCCTATTTGGAAGGCTTGTGTGCCGAACCCTCATATGACTTTGTGTCAAACCTACCCCCTTGCCTACAAAACGACCCTAAATACCCTGACATTAAGCTGCCTTGTGAAACCCCCGGTCATTCATCCAATCCCTCTCCTTCTCTGCCTCAACCTACAGTGCCACCCTGTGATCAATACAGCTCGTGGTTAGAAAGATATTATCTTGATGTGCCGATGCTACAGTCAAGAATTCACTCTTTGGAGGACCAGGTTGCATGGCTTACCAGTCAAAAGGCTAAGTTGCAAGCCATTGATAAGAAATAGAGGACGACAGGCTCTATTTTGTTTAAAAATGTGGAGTCATCTACAGCGGTCGTGAATTCTAAGTTGGCATAATTTGAGCAGCATCACTGGCATGTTTTATCGCTTGTTTATATAACAAATTTGAATTTGGTTTTGAATAGATCTAATTATAGCATGGATTTGCTCTGTTACACAATATGCATTCTATACATAGTTTTGTTTTGATTAATGGAAGTTTGTTTTCCCAGTTTAGCTTCGATTGGATTTTCATCAATTTGTTAAATCTTGGTGTGGATTTGATTGGTTTAACTTAGTTAAAATGGATGCTCTGCTGTCAATTGAAGTCATTGTATCTATTCTAGACACAAGTTATTTCTCGTATATCAATTTTGAATACAATCAAGTTTCGATTCGAATTGGTTATAATGTATACGATATGATTAGCAATAATGGTTAACTGTCACGGTTTTATGTCCATATGATTTTCGACCAAATATAATCCGGATTATGTTCAATATGATTCTGTTAATATGCATCCAAATCGTGAATAGATACGATTCATAACAGTTATACCCAGCTGGTTAATTCGCATTGGTTTACTCGACTATGTTATCAGTTGGTTTCATATTGCAATGAATATGTTGTTTGAATTTGATTCGGAGAATGAAATTGACTGTATCCAGGTTCACGATTTGTTTGTAAATTAGAATCAGTCGTGATTTGTTTTGATTATTTTCCCAGCTGATAATTATAACCTCTTTTGATTCTATTAAGATTGCGATCATGATCTATCGATCCTGTCTGTTGACTGTGCAAGGATCAATCACAAAATGGGTTGAGTCGATGTTGTTATGTATGATTTCATTTGCACATAATCGAAACAGTCTTTCTATCTTTACATTTGATGGAACGATATGAATCTGTGGTTATATCGTTATAGCTATGACAAAGTGGAAATTGGTTCTGTTGGATTGGATCGTGTCACATACGATATCACTCATTATTGATTTCATTTGGATATGAAACAGTCTTGTTACTATTTGACCCGATTTTATGGTAAAAGAAAAACAAAGTATTCTTACCCCTGTTTTCGATTGAATCACTTTTGATTTTGTTTAATTTGAATGATAAAATCATTTGAGTCATTAGTGATTCGTTTTTAATGTTTATTAAAAGAAAATTGGATTTGATTCTTTTAAAAAGATTTGATTTGATTTCTATTTGATCCTGTATGCTATTTTAGACTAGCTACAGAATCAGATAATTCTGTAGCTAAGTCTGTAGGATCTGATTTTTAGTGTTTTGTTAATAAATTATCTTTCGAACTTGTTATTTTTGGTCTATTGCAGATAAATTCGAAATTACAGTGGATTTGATGAGCAGTTAGGAGATATTTGAAATATTTCACTTGCATTTTAGTTTCCTAGTTTAGTTGATTTTGGGAATATCTCCCAGATTATGTAAAACAGTTTGATATTATCCACAGGGAGGTTTTACCCTGTGGAGAGACTTATAAATACCTATCATTTTGTAATAATGATCACCCTCATTCGTGGGAGAAAAAGGATATGGATTTTTAATACAAACTGAGGCAGAATTTGGTGTTTTGTTACAGCTTTAGCTTCTCATGATATCAATATTTTGTTTCATGTTGTGTATATCAATTTGTATTTGATTAATGACTACTTTAGATATATTAATCTTTTTCAAATGATATAATTTTATCACTTTAATCCATATCTGATTTCTTCCAAGTGTATAAAAAACATAGCAATTGCATGATTCAGGTTGTGAATGACAGATTTCTCTTCTTCATAAGTTGAATTATTAATTATAAGTTTTTGCATAACAGGTTTCCCTTATTGCAGAGATTTATAAATCATATAATTGTTATGATTTTTTATGTCTTGTTTGTCATGTTAACAATTCAAAGAGCAACATAGCCTATCATTTACAGAAAGCTTCTGGATCAACCGGTGCGAGTTTCCTTCCTCCGACCAGCTTCGAAGTCATCATACACAGGACAAATTAGGAGCATTTCCAGGTCAGTTCGTCGTTTGTTTGTTAGTGTATTTGTTAGAATATAGTTAGATATATATGTAGAATTAGTATATTAGATCGTTTAATTTCAGTAAGTTTCATTTCTTATTCATAAAATATAAAAATCAAAAATATATCTCTAGCTGTCTTAGGATAGAAAGCACATGAGTTTTACAGGTTTTATTCAAATCTGCAAGTTGTAGATATTGAATATTTGTGAATAAGTTGTAGTATAACAAGTAGTTAGATGGCTAATTATTAGAGTTAGTGTAATAGTAATTAGTGTATAGGATAGTTAGAGTAGTTTATATTTAGTTTTAGTTGAATTTATTTAGTAGTTTGTTTTAATTAGATTAGTGTATTACTTTGTTTTTATTGTTAGTTAGTTTTAGTTTGTTTTATTAGTTTTAGTTAGTTTATATTAGTTTTCTCTTTGGTTTTATTAGGACCTTAGAGCGGCCAATGGAGCTGTTAAACCCATGAGGGTGGTTCATTCCAAACGGCTTGGGTTATTAGACAACCCCGGACCGGTTCCACTCTCTCAATTGACGGACAGACAATTTCGCCCGTCAACACAAGGATGGTCACGGTGTATATTCAGAGCAGGTTTGTAATCACTTCATTTATGTAGTGTTGTATGTTGATGACATGTTGTTGGTAGGAAATAACATGGATGTTATTAAGGAGGTGAAATCGCAGCTATCCTCCAAATTTGACATGAAGCATCTCGGTGCTGCTAACTTCATTCTAGGAATGGATATTAAAAGAGATTGTGCAAATAGGAAACTTTGGTTGAATCAAAGAAAATATGTTGAGATGATATTGCAGAGGTTTAATATGCATGGAAGTAAACCGATCAAGGTTCCTATTCCTATAGGTGTAAATTTATCTGCAGGTTAGTGTCCCAAGACATAGGAAGAAGAAGAGGGCATGTCCCATGTTCCATATGCCAGTGTAGTTCGCAGTTTGATGTATGCAATGGTCTGTACTAGACCGGACATTGCACATACAGTGGGATTTTTGAGCAGGTATATGTCAAAACCAGGGAAGGAGCATTGGACAACAGTAAAGAGGGTCTTCAGGCATCTTGATGGCACTATCAGTTATGGATTGTGCTACCAAGGAAGACCAGAATTGGACAGAGTGGTGGACATACATGGATTTGTTGATGCAGACTGGGCTCAAGATCTGGATTGCAGAAGATCTACAAGTGGGTATGTGTTTAACCTATTTGGAGGAGCAATCAGTTGGATGAGAAAAAGACAGTCTATAGTGGCACTCTCAACTACATAATATGAATACATGGAAGCCACTCATGTAAGCAAGGAAGAAATATGGTTACAAAGATTGTGTTCAGGTATTGGGTTGGTACAACAAGTAGTGATATTAGATTGTGACAGTTAGAATGCAATATTCCTGGCAAACAACCCAACTTATCATTCAAAGACAGAGCATATTCATGTTCAATATCACTTTGTGAGAGACATGGTTGAGGAAAAGAAGGTGTTGCTGGAAAAGGTTGACACTTTGAAGAATGTTGCAGATTCATTGACAAAGTTCGTGAGCACAAAAAAGTTATCCTGGTGTAGAGTAACAATGGGCATTGTTGCTCTGGATTTTTGACTATATAATCCCCTGGACCCCTGGATGCAAAGAAAACAACAAGTGGGAGAATGTTGGGTATGTGTTATATTCTTTGCATGTGTGTGTGTGTGGACGCGTCAGATTCGACAACTGCGTCTAACGATCCCTCTATTAGTGTTGTGACTGTCGTGTGCGCCAGGTGCTTTCCTAGGGGGGTCCTAGGGGGGCAGGTATGCCCCCCCTGGTTACATGCGACGTTCATCACTAGGTGTTAGCCCAGGGAAACGCCCCAAATGTTTTTTTTGGGCAGTTTTTTCTATTTTTAATGGATTTTTCTATTTTTAGTGATTTTCTAAATTAATCCCCGATTAAGGGATTAGGGTTTTGGTATCTATAGAATACCTAAAAACATTGTATATATTGTATGGTGAATGGTGAAATTTGATTTAATGAATATAATAAAGGTTTTCCCGATTGAGGGTTTCCGGTATAAAATCTCTGTGTACTCTATGTATGAGCTATTGATTAAATTATGTTTTTCTTAAGAATCTATATGCATTGCTTTACTTCACAGGTTTAAAACTTACAACGACATCCAGGATTTGGACTTGCAAGAGAAACGAAAATTGAGTCTCTGAACTTTGAGAAATCTTCTAAGTATGGAAGAAGGTGGAAGCTCGGGAGGGAGAGCACAATGGTTGTAGATCAATTGCAGAGGAAAAGATCTGGACCGTCGAAATCCACGTCCAGACAACGAGAAGTGAGCGCACAAGGAAAATGGATCTGAGCCGTCGGATCTAGCGTGTGGACCAACACTTGTTGGATCCATAGGAAGGTGCACAAGACAAGTTCTGAAATCATCGGGACTTTCCATAGGAAGGGATGCATGGTGAGTGCTCATCATTTCGTTGAATCATAACTTGAAGAAGTCAAAGAGCCATTCATGAGAATTCGTGAAATGTGAACTCGTGAAAAGATCACATCTGTTGATCATTCTGAAAATATCACAACCATTGATCGTTCCAAAAAATATCATAGCCGTTGATCGTTCTGAAATCATCATGACCGTCCGTTGTCAAGGAGGGCATGTGGCAAAGGGTCATCATTTCACTGACTCACAGAGTGAATAAGTCAAAGAGAAGATTCAGAAGAGTTCGTGAAGTGAAAACTTACGAAAATATCACATCTGTTGGCTATCCCGACATCATCAGAGCCTTCCATTTGGAGGGATGCATGGTGAGAGACCAGGATTTTGCTGACTCACAGGAAGGAAAAGTCAAAGGTGGAAGCACCGAGAACTCGCGAAACGTGAAATTCCGATTCTCTTGAGAGTTGGGCCCTGAGTCACGATGAACGCTCACATGGAAAGAGACCAAAGGAGGAGATAAGGAATGCTATCCATTTTCAGAGCTCGGGAGTTTGGGAGTCAGGCTTGACTCATTCCAAAAACCCCAATATGTGAAATTGCGATGCACCTTTTGCATAGGTGTGCAATCACAATCTGTGGTCGTGTGGAGTAGAAGCTCACATTGGGTGCTTTTACGTGCAGGCTAAGTTTCATAGTTGGACCTGTGGATTTTGTTTAGTGAAGGTTCTAGCAGGGACCAAAGAGATGATCCAGCTCAAGGAGGAAGAAAGATCCAGTGACCAGGAGGTCGGTAGACCCTGCTGAGGTCGGGGGTTCTGCATCATGTGGTATCAGAGCTCATATTTTGAGTTTGTTTGTAGACAGTAGATGAAAGGATAAGGGAATAACGTTGGTATCAATCGTGGTATCAAGAATTTTATTTATGTTTGTAGGTGATGCAGTGAAATCATGCCACCAAGAGAGAGAATGCAAAAATGGAAGAAGAGATGATGCGACTCTGAATGAGATTGGATGCCATGGAGACAATAAAAAGAAGAGCACCAAATGCTGGTGATGTCAGTGAAGCTGAGGGTGAAGAAAGAGAAGAGGTCAAAGTAAATGATGCAGAGGATGTTGCACAAGACCGCTTAGTAAAATTTGTTTCAAGATAGGAGCCAGAGAAAGAATAGAGGTACCAATGTATGAGGGCAACTTAGAAGTTGAAGAATTGTTAGATTGGGTACGTGCTATGGAAAAATACATTGATTATGATGATATTGAAGAAGACAATATGGTGAAGCATGTAGTGACAAGACTGAAAGATCATGCAGTGTTGTGGTGGGATGAACTACAAGCCGAACGCAGGAGAAATGGTAAGCAGAAAATTAAAAACTAGGATAGGATGGTAGCTAAGCTGAAGGCCAAATTTATCCCGAAGGATTACCAAATAAATCTTTACAGAATATTGAAGAACCTAAAACAGAGGGGTTTATCAGTGAAGGAGTACACTAAAGAATTTTATCGACTGAACATCAGGGCTGGACATAAAGAAAATGAGGATGAGAAGATAGCCAGATATATCAATGGGTTGAGATATGAAATCCAAGAGGAGATCAACATGATGTCGGTTAGTACAGTTGAGGATTCTTATCAAGAAGCCTTGAAAGCTGAAGAAAAATTGGCCAGGAGGCAAAGCCAATGAAACAGAGGAGGAAATTCAGGCAGGGGCAAGGGAACCAGTAGAGAGAAGTTCCAAAAGCCGAAGCCTGAAGTTGAAAACCAACATAGTCACCATGATAAGGTTGGAAGTTATAAAGAAGGATAGTATGGGGGAAGAAGTTCATTTTCCAGAGGAAGAGCCAGGGGAGGCATAGTTAAATTTTATACCTGTGGAAAAGGACACAAATCTTGGGAATGCCCCAATAGAAAGAGAAAAGAAGGCAGAGAAACACACATCACAGAATCATAGAAGCATGTGGAAGCAGAAGGAGGAAGGAACCTCATGATGTGGAAAGTCCTTATTAAACTAGAAATGGAACCAAAGGAACTAGTTCAGTAAACAAGCCTGTTCAAAACTGCTTCCAAGTCGAAAGATAGAGTTTGCAATGTGATCATAGATAGTGGGAGCAATGACAATCTAGTATCCATAGAGATGGTGGAAAATATGGAGCTAAAGACAACTGCACATCCAAATCCATACAAGGTATCATGGCTGCAGAAAGGACATCAGGTAATGGTAAGTCAACAATGCCAAGTTGAATTTAAAATAGGAGGTTACAAAGATGAAATATTATGTGATGTAATTCATATGGATGTCTGTCATATTTTATTGGGGAGGCTGTGGTAGTATGACCAAAAATTTATTCATGATGGAAGAAGGAATACCTATACCCTAGAGAAAAATGGTAGAACATATATGTTGTTGCCCATAGAAGAAAAGGAGACAAAGAGAGAAGCTAGTTCAAGCATACTTCTCATTAGTGGGAAGGAACTCTTGAATGAAGTCAAGAAGGAGAAAGAAATGCAGTTTGTTGTAGTGAGGAAGCCTAGAGTTATCCTTACAAATACTTATGTAGAAGACTTGCCTGTAGAAATCCAGGAATTGTTGGAAAACTTTGTTGATATAGTAGTGGATGAGTTACCACACTCATTGCCACCCATTAGGAGTATAAGCCATCATATTGACCTTCTTCCAGGAGCTAGTTTACCAAACAAGGAAGCTTATAGGTTGACACCTAGAGAGAATGAGGAGTTCAAAAAGAAAGTCCAAGAGTTGTTAGATAAAGGGTTAGTTAGAGAAAGCCTAAGCCCATGTGTTGTACCGACTATATTAAGTCCAAAGAAGGATGGAGGATGAAGGATGTGTACAGATTCCTGAGCCATCAACAAGATAACCATTAGATACAGATTTCCTTTATCGAGGATGGATGATTTGATGGACTGTTTGAGTGGAGCAAGCTATTTTTCCAAGATAGACTTGAAGAGAGGATATCATCAAATAAGAATGCGAGAGGGAGATGAATGGAAAACAACATTCAAGACAAATGAAGGATTATTTGAATGGTTGGTCATGTTTTTTGGGTTGAAAAATGCACCAAGAACATTTATGAGGTTGATGAATGAAGTGTTGAAAGACTTCATAGGCAAATTTGTCATGGTATATCTGGATAACATACTAATCTTCAGTAAGACAAAGAAAGAACACTTGAGACATTTGACATTAGTGATGGAAAGGTTGCAGTGAGAGAAGTTGCTGATAAATTTGAAGAAGAGTTCTTTTATGAAGAAGGAGCTCATATATTTGGGTTTTGTGGTGTCTTCAAATGAATTGAAGATGGACCCAGAAAAAGTAAGAGTGATTAGAGAATGTTCGTCCCTGAGTAGCATATTTGAGGTAAGAAGTTTTCATGGGTTAGTAATCTTTTATAGAAAATTCATCATAAATTTCAGTGGCATATGCGCACCCATGTTGGACACTGTGAAGAAGAAACACAAGTCCTTTAGTTGGATAGAGGAAGCTGAAAAAAGTTTCAAAGTGTTGAAGGAGAAAATCACAGAGATTAGCTATTGAAATAGTCTTGAGTGAAGACAATAGGACAATTGATTATTTAAGTGAGAAAATAAATGGTGCCAAGCAAAAGTATTCCAGGTATGACAAGGAATTTTATGCAGTGATTCAAGCTTTGAAAAAATGGAGGCATTATCTAATTCCTAAAGAATTTTTATTGTACAGTGATAACCAAGCTTTGCAGTTTATTACTAGGCAAGAAAAGTTGAATCAGAAACATGCAAAATGGGTAGAAGTTATGTAGAATTTTACTTTTGTTACTAAACACATTGTTGGAACTGCTAACAAAGTTGCAGATGCTTTGAGCAGAAGAAGTTTGATTGTACAAGAATTCCAAGTGGAGACCTTGTGGTTCGAACACCTCAAGGAGACGTATAAAGAAGATGTAGATTTCAAAGAAGCTTATGGGGCATGCAAGAATCCTTTATTGGGAGACATAAACCCATGGACTGAATATTTGATCCAGGATGGATTATTGTTCAAAGGGAACCAATTATTCATTCTGAAGTGCTAACTGAGAGACAACCTGCTAAAAGAGAAACATAGTGGAGGTTTAGCTGGACATTTTGGTCATGATAAGACATTTGCACAGTTGAGAAATTCGTATTATTGGCTGAGCATGAGAACAGAGGTGAAAACATTTTTGAACAAATGCAAAATTTGTCAGTATGCAAAGGGAAGACAATAGAACACGTGTTTGTATCAACCATTACCAATTCTGGAAAGGCCGTGGGATGCAATCAATATGGATTTTGTTTTGGGTTTGCCTAGAACTAAAAAAGGGAGCAATTCCATATTTGTTGTGGTGGATAGATTCTCAAAAATTGCACATTTCATACCATGCCAGAAGACAAGCAATGCCACACACATCACCAATTTGTTTTTCAGAGAAGTAGTGAGACTACATGGATTGTCGAGGAGCATAGTTTTAGACAGGGACACCAAATTTGTAGGACACTTTTGGAGGACTTTATGGAAGAGACTGGGAATGAACTTATCCTTTAGTTCAGTATATCACCCTTAGGCATATGGACAAACTGAATTTGTAAATATGAGTTTGGGAAACTTATTAAGAAGTTTATTCACTGAGCAAGGTCAACAGTGGGATCAGATTCTAGCACAAGCAAAATTTGTGTTCAACAATTAAGTGAACAGGAGCATAGGGAAAAGTTTGTTTGAAATTGTGTATGGTATACATCCAAGAGGGATTACAGAGTTGATAAATTTGAATCAAGATGAGTTTAGAAGTGCTACCACAGAGGATTTTACAAAAGAAATGCAGGAACTCCATGACAGAGTCAGAGAATAGCTATAGGACATCAGTCAGAAATACAAGAACAGAGTTGATCAAAAGAGGGGAGAAGTTCAATTCGAAGTCAGAGATGAAATTTTAGCTCATTTTAGAAAAGAGATGTTTCCAAGGGGAACATATAAAAAATTGAAGATGAAAAATATAGGACCATGCAGGATTCTCAGAAAATTCGCAGCCAATGCTTATGAGATTGAGTTTCCAGACAATGTTGGGATATCGTTGATATTCAACGTTGCAGACCTATATCCTTACAAGGGAGATGAAGTAGTAGAATCAGATGATCAGAAATAAATTCAGTGGGAAGAGCAATGTTGGTCACTATAATTGCTCAATTAACTCAAACAACCAAGTGATACATAAATTGTCAACCCAGGGAAGTCTTTTTATTTCAAAGATAACCACGCACTATATATGCTCAATTCCAAAAGCAACTTAAAGTTGTAGTAAAGGAAACATTATTAATCACACTTGCCTTGAATGCATTGAAGCTCTGATTTAAATTACAGGAAAGAAACCTACCTATTGCAGATCTTAAAGATTAATCTAACGAATCCTGGATTACATTAAAAGATGAATTGCGATAGGAAAGAATAACTATTCTGTAACCAGAGAACAGGACCCTTACTCTCAAGCAGAGACTTCAGCACCTTATTTCTGATTAACACTCTTTCATGAAAACAGTAATGCAGAGAAAGTTAACTCTATCTAGCAGAGAACAAGGCCATCTAATTCCTTCCTTTCTAAGTAGGAACCCTTAGCCTTATTTCTGATTAGCACACTTGCAGAAATGATTGAAATCTACAGAGAACAAGATATTCTGATCCCTTCCTTTCTAAGCAGGAACCCTTAACCCAGTCTCTGACTAGCACACTTGCAGAAATAATAGAAATCTACAGAGAACAAGATATTATGATCCCTTCCTTTCTAAGAAGGAACTCTTAACCCAATCTCTGGCTAGCACACTTGCAGAAATAATTGAAATCTACAGAGAACAAGATATTTTGATCCCTTCCTTTCTAAGAAGGAACCCTTAACCCAGTCTCTGGCTAGCACACTTGCAGAAATAATTGAAATCTACAGAGAACAAGATATTTTGATCCCTTCCTTTTTAAGCAGGAACCCTTAACCCAGTCTTTGTCTAGCACACTTGCAGAAATAATTGAAATCTATAGAGGACAAGATATTCCGATCCCTTCCTTTCTAAGCAGGAACCCTTAACCCAGTCTCCGACTAGCCTCATAAAGTCATCACACAAGATTGCTAACAAAAATAATGTAACATTCAATAAACAAAAGTTCTTAACAAGACAGAGTTCAGTAGTGTTTTAGCAAAGCAGAATTCATTAAAAGTAGTGTTTCAGCATACGAAAGTTAATTAAGTCATAAACATAAATTATACTAACACACTCTAAAACTAACATGTGAATCTTGTGAAGAAGGTGGGCCCTCCCTTCTCACAAGATTCCCCTGAAACGATAAAGCCAGAGAAGGATACTCAAAGCAGTCTTTTATTTATCTGTCAAAATATCATATTATAGTCTGAAGATGAAAACACGTCCCTCTCTCTGAAGCTTTTCAATACATAAAAACTTCCCCCTTTTCAAATGATGATTTCCCCTTATTTAAAGAGGGAACCCCTTCAATGCAATTGATAAAAAATTACAATGTGTATATGAGTCTTATCTTTAGTCGGATCTTCTTTCTAAACCAGAACAGGATGTCCTACTCTCACACAACATAAATGCTATTACAGGAGCTGGATGAGGTATTGTTGTTACGACTGGAGTAACAACTTATTCTCGTAGCTGCCGATGATGTTTTAGCATCGCAATTCATGGGCTATTTCATCCACGTGAATTGCACTCTGACTGTGTCAGCATTCTTATGTAGAAGCGACGATTGATGCTTGTTGACCGCTGACTGTAACGACTTCCTTTGTGTTTCAGCATCGTCAGTCCTGGCGGTTTCCTCTGTGTTTTAGCATCTGCAGCTCTGGACTGTGTAACAACTCTGTGTTTCAGCATCTGCGACTCCGGACTGTGTAACAGCTCTGTGTTTCAGCATCTACGACCACGAACTGTGTGACAACTCTGTGTTTCAGCATCTGCGACTCCGAGCTGTGTAACAGCTCTGTGTTTCAGCATCTGCGACCTCGACTGTGTAACAACTTTGTGTTTCAGCAACAGGCTTCAAATGATAATCTACAGTCTAATCAATGGTTAAGTACGAAAGTGATGTAAAATATTATGCAAAACAGATTAAACATATAGTAATGAGAAGGGACGTTGTATACCTCTGGAATGATCAGATAAAGTGATAGTATGAGTCTAAATATGGGTGATCAAGAGTATA
>JASDQU010684252.1:28009-38415 GCA_032191745.1 Picea mariana | reverse complement strand
TGTGGATCAATGATGTTGATCCACAGAAGTAAAGAATGGAGTCTCAAAATTTGAAAAATTTTGGGTTTGTTTCAGTTGCATGAGGACATGCAATGGTTTGGGCATGGGGAGATGTTGAGCCTCTAAATTGACATCCCCACTACCCTATTATACTCCTCATCTATACCTTTTTGTCTTACCTAAGCTTGGATAAATGACAAAGAACACTACCATTAGCCATTGATGAGGTCATAAGGTAAAGTATAATTAATTCATGCATTTTTGTGGTTTATTGAGCTAGGCGACTAAATGTTTCATGTACTGATGTTTTAATTTTCCACGTGTAACCTTTGACCTCTATATGAGTCCATCCTTTTTGTACCAACTCAGCTATCCGGTACTTATGCACTAGATTACCACTGCCTGAATCCGGTACCAAGCACACCTTCCATTCAGATATGGTACCAAACCATTCATTGTCACGATCCGGTACCAACGGCCGCAGACTGTTCTAGTCTGGTACCAACCACTTGCACACTGTTCAGATATGGTACCATTTACCAAATCTCACCAGTCACGATCTAGTACCAATATAGGAAGAAAAATATACCAAGTTTATCTCTAGAACGTGTCGAAGATAATTGTTGGATGTTTGTTGAATCATCAAAGCTCTAGCAAGGTTATGTTAAGATAGTTTGTTTATTTCTTCAACCTCATACACTTTGTGTCATGAGGATGAAGTATAAAATATGTAACCGGATATATAAATTTGACAATTGACTGATTTGCTAAATATTTCACCTCCTTGTGTTTCACGACTAAGACTATTTAAATAGTCATGGCAAGGATGGTGGAGGTAGTAGAGAGTTAGCATAACACATTATGTGAAGCAGTGTTACATATTGCAGAACAGATTTTGAGTTGAATTTTAATAGAAGGATGTCAATTATTTCCAGGTCTTGATCATTTATGAATGAATGTGAGTTGAGTTGTTAGCATAATTTAATTCAATGTTTTGAAATTTGAGTAAGAGGAATGTGTGGATTGAAAGAGAGCTTACTGTAGACTCCAGTCGCTGACCTCTTGAAGCGGCAAGGGTCCACCGCCCAACAAAGGTCAACATCCTTATAGATTAGTGTTAGTAGTTGATTTCAATAATATAAATGTTAGACTAGTTGAAGCTTTGATCTTTTCAGATGATAGCAGTATAGTTCAGTTTAGGTTTCGATTTCTTAGAGATATTTTTTTTGCATACACTATGTTTCTATTTTTATGAATTTGATTTCGTTTCATAGACATAAATGTTGGCAGCAGTAGTCAGACATATTTGAAGGAGAACTAGTGAAGTTCACAATGTGTTGTTGTGAACTTCNATTGTGAACCACAGCATACTCAGTGTATTGACTATTGAACTAGCCATGCTATGTCTTGATGATTGATGTGTGATTTCCCTTTCAGAAGTGTGATTGCATAGTTAGTTTTCTGGGTCAAATAGCAGAGTTGATCTATCAAAATAACTCCATATCATACTTTCATGTGCCATAATGGAGTAGATAGCCTCTCTGTGAAAGACAACCAAAGCGTGTTTTGATTTGCTAGTTTGTTTTGTTTCCAGCATGCATAATCTAGAATAGTTCTATACTCATGACATTAGAATTACCTTCCTTACTGGTGTCTTGTAACTCTATTGATTACAAATCCCGGATTGATAATTAATGAGTGCATTATATTACACATATAAGTAGCACAACACTTGCCATCACATATTATGTTGATATTAATATCCAACATTCCATTATTATTTGGATTCCTCTAATTCATCTCCTGCATGAATGAATTATAATTCCAGTCATATTCTCTAAGTAACCTTGGTTAGTTAACACCAACTTCTTTCTTGAAAAAATTGTATTTAGCCTTCTAACATGCGTATTCAACCTCTATCATGCCATATTTGATGACCTTAATGCCATGCTTCCACTTTGTACTTTGTTAGAAATAATGGAGGTGCTACCTCCAATATGTAGGACTGGCCTTTGGAGATTTCACAGCATGTCTCCAAGCTCTTTCATATTCCATAAAACCTTCCTTATTCCCATGATTTGCATGTCCATATGAACTTATGGTTCATGCATTATCATGTATCGTAGATGGCGTTCTCCACCTAGCATTCACATTTGATGTGAAAAAATTGTCACCTGGACTATCTTCCCCAACCAAGAATTTCATTCGGGGTTTCCATGTTGCTTATTGAACCCAACATTTGATCCAGTGACTTCTGAAATATTTCAATGCAAATGAAGAGTATTCTCTGTCCTTCTTTCTTTGATTTGTAGACATCTCTAGATTTTTTTTATTTTTATTTTTTAAATGTAACCATTACATCTAAAAATGGACATACAACATTTTTTGTTAGCTAGAACCACGATATACCATTTCGGTATTGTATGCACAACTTTTCCTTTTATGGTCACCAAAAATATCCTCTCCGACTTCCTATGATCTAATATGATCAATCTTCAAATATGGATGAATAACTAGATTCCTCTTTCCGAGATCTTTCCAATGACTTCTTCCTTGCTCAATTTTGAGCTTTGAGCAGAAAGCTATTATCCTTTAAAACTTGTGTTTTTTATGTGATGCATTCCTTGTGCAATTGATATCTTTTCTATGAGATAATTGCTCTTAGATATTTTTTCAACCCTATCAAAAAGTTCCCAGGTCTTCAGTACCTCTTTTTATGTAGGTTCGAACCAAATGAAACCCATGAGCTTCTTTCCTAACCCCTTTTCCCTTCTTTAAAACAATTTTTGAAAACTAGCCCTTTTTCTTCATCCCTCAATTGCATGTAACCACGGGTTGTGACCTGGTGCTATCAGATAGGTTCTTATCTGGAGCCTTGAGAGCTTCAGGGCTCCATAAATCCAACTTTGAAATATCTTTCTACTTTGTGCCTTATTTCTCCCGAACACGGTTGGGATTTATTACGAAACTCCGGGCTTCAGAAGTTCTTGTTTTTCCATACTCTCCAACCTTCCTGAGTGACTAGCATCTGGACTGTGGTATCAGTTGCCACATTCTCTCGATCAACAGCCGAGATTAACTCTAGCCTCCAGGAGTTCTCGACTCAACCAACTGCAACACAATTCTTATGGAGTACCAAGTCTCTAGACCTTGGGATCAGGCACCACGTGTCCACTGGGGCCCACAGTCTCCATGCTTGAACTAATAAATACTGAAAAAATCACATCAAATTTAGTACTTTTCAAATTGCAAGAACATGGGTTGGCGGTTTTGGAGTAACCTGTCGGGCGTTCCACAATTGTCCCCACGCTGACACGTACCACTTCTGGGAAATCATGGTTTGGATTGCGGGACCACCCTGTAGAATTATCTTCCGCGCAACTTTGATATCCTCATTGCCTCCTAACCATCGATCTTGATAGATCGTGATCAAAGTTAATGCAGCCCCGATCTAGATAACTTCTTCGCCAAGTTTAACTACCTTGTGCCACCACCCGGGGCACCACGTGGCAGAACACATGAAGTTGAAACACAGCCCAATCAGGTGGGTGAAATATGTCACGTTCTAACTGCATTTATATATTACAAAGGTTCTTAACTCACTGACACGGGGCACACATCTCATGTGACCACGTCATTTCGAGTGACGTCAGCAAGCCATGTCACTTCGAGACTTCAGAATATTTTACACTTTCACTGCTCAAATCTTCTGAATGTCAAACTCCTAAACTTATTAACCCTCTAGGTTCCACATAGTACAATTGTCATCAATTAAGGTGGTGACATGTGGCCCCACATGTCAGGTTACTTTTGGGCTTAACAAGGTCATCAAAGTTCCATTATAACTGACACGTGGTAGGACTAAGGAAGTCTGTGTCATTCTAGGTGATGTCATCATGCCATGTCACTTCGGGAGTTCGAGCTTCGACCCTTATTTTTCTTCTTAACACATAACTTCATTGAAGTCATGAATTCTGAAGGACTTCTAGGATAACCCTCATGCATCTCTTTCTAGATATGACGGCTGGAAAAACGTTGGTCTTTCTCCTGTGAAAATCTTACAGCTCAACTTCAAACCTTGTGGTTCCAAACCCATGGTTACTGTAGTCTCTGTTCTTTTCTACAAAACCATAAACTATTATACCTCATGAGATTCATAACAAGGCTAAGGTATTCTCTTGGCACCCAGGGATGCTCTAAACCTTGAATTTTCCCCCTTTCGACAACAATTCGCTCTGAAATCTTCATTTTGTTAACCACCAAGATGGCTCATCCAGGCTCATTTTCAAAACCTTGGCTCTGATACCATTTTGCAACTTCCCCAAAAACCAACCCCTACTGGGTAGCGCTACCTAATGACTGAATCCTCTAATTCAAACTTCTCTGATACCATTTTGTCACACCCTAGACCACCCAGGTCGGGCCATGTTATCTCGTGGAAAAAATAATTATCATCTGCCTATAATATAAACATAAAAAAACAACATACTCTACTAATACACATATTAATGAAGAAATAACAGTAAAAGAATACATGTAGTAATCACAGGAAGAACCCATAATATAAAAACATATACATGCAATACTCATCAATATAGCATGTACAAATACACAACACATAAATGAACATAGAAATGGGTACCTATATTTTAATTGAAGTACGCCAACTATGTGAAGACCTTCCACGAACCTCCCTTCCATAGACCATGCTGCTCATCACACTCAGTAGTGGGTCACCCCCGAGCCGGGACTAAACTGCACCAGGAAAGGGAATGCTAGGATTGGAAAGGACTACAAGGAAGTTGCATAGAACAACAAGAAGGATATTTTATCCCAGGATCCACTTGCACCCACAACCCACAGAACCTCACTCCCCACATGCCTTCTCCACCCCAGGAGGGTACACCTTCACTATTACAAGTCCATCGGCTACTACACCTCCCTTCCCTTGGGATCCAACAACAGGCTGAACTTGAAGTCTCAGAGTATTGTAGCTTCTACGGGACTCCCTCCTAGAGAAATCACTTCCAAGAAAACTCTCTCACCTGGGGAGAGGTTCTCACTGGCCTAACAACCTACTTCTTCAATTCATCTCTTAATTCAAACAGACACGAATGATATCAACAAAAAAATTTGGATAACACACAGGTGATGGTAACAATTGAAAACGTGTAAGGACATAGAATTTGGTACCAATCCAAGCTCAACCAAGGAACTGTGTTGGTAGAAAAATTCAACAGCTAAGACACAGCACGGGCTCCGAAAAATACAAGTGCATCGGGATTTACAGAAAATACGTAGGACAACTCAAGTATATATGCAGGTTTCGAGCTTTCCTATCTCAATACGTGCTTCAGTGGGGATTATGGCTCTCTTCTAGGGTGGCTAACATCATGAGAGTCCAAAGGAATGGTGAAGGACGCAAGAAAATGGCGAGGGGACCCCCAACAAGCTGGCTTTCCACAACTATAAACTTCATGCGCCCAGGTTGACACATGTCTTCTTGAGGCTGCATGAGCTCAGATTATGTCAAACCTTAGCCTTTAGGAAATAATAATATAATAGTATTCCTTTTAGAGATAATCCCTCTAGCTTAGCCCCTATTCCTAGACATTTATCCCCTCCCCTTTCCCTACCTATTGGAGCTTAATCCCCCATAAATATTTCTTCGTGGTCGGTCTACATGCAACGATGTATAAATTTTATTAATGATCTGCATAATTACATATACAAAATAGGCTACTAGCCTTAGCATCCTAGGCTCTCTGTCCTAATCATCGCATAAGCCTCCTAGCTTATTATAACCCGGCTCACCAATCTAACAAACATGTTTACAATTCATAATTACAAAGGGGGCTCGTGCAGGGGATATTACACCAGAGACCATCAGCTCCCATCGCATGGAAAATCTCCTCAAAAAAGGTCATCCAAGAATTATAACCCAACTCCACTCCATTCATGTTGTTGAGACACCTTTTGTACATCCTGACCTCCAATCTATCCTCTCCCACCACCAAGTTGTTTTTACCACCCCCAAAGAACTTCCCCCTTCCCGTGGCATCCATGATCATTCCATCCCTCTCATCCAGGGAAGTCTTCCTTCCAATGTTCGGCCTTATCTTCATTCATTTTTGCAGAAGAATGAAATTGAGAAAATTGTTCATGAATTACTAGAATTCGGTGTTATCTGTCCCAATACTAGCCCCTGTTCTTCCCCTGTGGTCATGGTACTCAATAAAAAAGGTACTTTCCGCATGTGTCATGATCTCCGCACCCTCAACAAACTCACAATCAAAGACAAATTGCCCTTTCCTATCATTGATGACCTCTTGGATGAATTGAGTGGTGCTCAGTAATTCACCAAATTGGATCTGCATTCCGGCTACCACCAAATTTGTATGAAATAAGAAGACATTCCCAATACTTTATATCTGTAGTGGTTGGGCCATAATTTCTCAGGGAAATGGAGGAACAAATGGTGAAAACAAAACAGAACTTAAGGGTTTTTCGAGACAAACAAAAACATTATTTTAAATCATAGAGAGTTTAAAGCGAGTGACCATGTGTTATTGAAAGTAAATCCCAAGAGAAGTTCCATGAACTTGGTAAATTGTTCAAATCTAACAGCACGTTATTGTGGGTCATTTGAAATCTTGGAGAGGATTGGTCCTATTGCATACATGTTTGCACTACCTGCATCGATGTGTATTCATAATGTATTCCATGTATATTTACTTAGAAAGTATGTACCTAATGTTAATCATGTCATTTATTGGAATGTGATTCAGGTGGAGCCAGAAGGTGAATTTCAAGTGAAACCGGTTTGCATATTGGATTGAAATATCACGCAGCTCTAGAATCAATCCATATGGATAGTAAAGGTCCAATGGACCTGGTGCAGTATTGAGGATGAAACTTGGGATCACGAGGATGCTATGAAAGAAAAGTACTTGCATATTTTTGAAGAATTTTGAAGTTTTGATTGTACATGTGTATATAATGCACTAAGGATGGTGCATAAATAAGGGGGATGGGAATGTAAAACCCCTAGGTTGAACCCCAATTGTAATGTAAATGTAAATGTACATATAGGCTAGTGAGACATAACATTTTGGGCTAGAGTTCCTTTGTACATATGTATTTTGAGGCCATAGTGTCTATGTGGTTATTAGGTTGGAGAGTCAAAACCTAAAAGGTTAGTGAGCCTATCTTTTTAGTATGTAATCACACTCGAATATTATTTTTATTTTAGAATTTTAATTATTTTTCCAAAAAGACAATTTGGTCAATTGACCAAATATGAATTGTAAAACCTTATTATTTTATGAAAATAAACACATGTGGAAAAAGGGGCATATGTTGAAGAAGTTGTTAAAGAGGGATTTAGGAATGCAAAGGGATAGAACAAGTGGAAAAAGAATGAGACAAGTTGTGGAATTAAGTCAAATTCAAAAAGGCACATTCCAGATTTATAGGAGAATCTGTGAACAGGTGTAGAATTAAATCTGACGGGTGGTCAGTGAGCAGGAGGCTTAAGAAAAGTGTCACAAGTCCTAGGAAAAACAAAAATAAGTCATGACAAGGGAATGGGATTCCATTCCTAGGATGTGACCTGATATATCGAGAAGGCTACGCACTAAACTAACTTAACACAATGATGTTTTCTAATATTACACACATCAAGATTGAAATCAAAATTATGCAAGAGGCCATGTAGGTAGCCCCTTGGATTCTGAACTTAGCTCAAGGATGAAAAAGGTTGACAGAGACTCTAGTCTAAGGTTGGGAGGAAAAGGATCTTCAACATGTGGTTTCCCCAAGTTCCAAGTTTTACATCTTTGTTATGAATATGTTGATATGAATGTTTAATGTGTTTTATTGTGCGTTATTGTGGCAAAATTCATTGGTTAAAAAGCATAAATAAATTGTAACAGTATTAAATTTAAGTTCTTGTTATGAAACGATAGATGTGTATCATAAGTTTCATGCAGAAAAACTGTGAAGGAAAAACAATAGCTATTATGATCCTATATCTACGAAAAGAATAGTATTACCAACAACAAATCAATAAAACTTATAGTTAAAACCTAGTTAATAAAATAGAGATTGTATTCAGATAAGAAACCTGTATTGGAGAGATAGAGTTTCGACAATACACAATGTATATAATTGAAAGGGAATCATTACAAATTAAGTATATTTCAATAAGATACACTATATATATTTTGAAATGGAATCGTTACATATTAAACAGAGTTCAACAAGATACATTCTATATATTTTGAAATGGAATCATTACAGATTAAATAGAGTTCAACAAGATACACTGTATATATTTTGAAAGGGAATCGTTACAGATTAAATAAATTTTAACAAGATACACTATGCATATATTCGAAAGGGAATCATTACATATTAAATAGAGTTTAACGAGTAATGATTTTTTATGTCCAACAAGGGAAACAATGGTAAGTAAACCTAGTTTAATAGAGATATAAATAACAATTGTGTATAACAAAAAAGGAATCGTAAACAGAGTACATAACATTACAGAATTGTAAAATGTGTAGACAACAGTCCTAAGTCATGGACTTTCATGAATGATAATACAAAATTATTTTGGTCGACTAGCTCGACCAAATCTAATAATAGAGAAGTCACATGTTGTGATGCCAAACTTGAAGTTAGAATGGTGTACAAATTTATTTAGTCAACAAAAGTTGTACATGCAAATAGAGAAGAACTTACCATGGATGTACAGAATGCCTTGGTATCTCCTTTTGTCACTTTTTTACAACCATGTGTACAAAGTTGTTGAATAGTTGATGGGTACCCCTCACAACAATAATCATGGTCCATCATTAGTTAAATACCCAAGAATAAGTTTATCAAGAATTTAATTCATGACACAATTACAAAATATTAAACTAAAGAACATTACTACTTTGTGTGAACACTGCAATTGTTTTAACATGAGTCCTAACTAAGTTCCGGATAAATAAACAATTTGAAAAGGTTTTAAACATAGGCCAGAAATGAGAGTAACAAAACAACGGAATTATAAACCTATAGTAAAACCTGTTACTGTAAATCAGACCACATATCTCATAGAATAATTAGGTTTGAACAATAACTCCCTGAGGTCCAAGGGAAAAACCCTTCTGACCATAAGCTAACTAGAAGTGAAAAATTACCACGATTGAATTACAATTTTATAGTAACAACTTTATATAGTAGATAAATATAGAGACAAGAAGTTCACCAAGGTAAATGTTACCAAGACATTTTTAACTAGAGCTAATGAAATAATGTTTACACACGACTGTGAACTAACAGTTTGAATGGATCAGATAATAAGCTAGAAACATAAAACTTATGAATCATACAGGAAACCAAAATAAGTAAAGTATATTATAGTTTCTTACCATTTAGAGATGATATCGACCAACCAACTGAAAGCCAGCATGCCCTGGCTCTCACGCAAATAGTTCTACTGTAAACGAAATAAGGTTCTAGATAAATAAACCTTCCACACTGTAAAAAGACACGAGAGGGTCTTGTAAAACCTTAAAACCTCTCAGGATGAATCGTAGAGCAGAGAAAAAAATAACTAAGAGTGTGAAATGAGCCAAGTTAGGGAAAGGTCAGAAGGGTTAAGGATCCGACAAGAAAACCCTAATACCTATAAGCAATATGAATCTACATGTATACTTCCTCAGGACAACTGCCGAGAAAATATCCTCGAGAAAGTAACCCCCATAGGTGGCGCATGCAGGATCGTTGCATGATAAATACACCATATGATAGATTGTTTAATGAAGGAAATTTGGTAAGAAATTAAATTAAGAAATGATATTAATACGAGTTTAACTCCTCGTAAAACTATACAATAAATCCACTTACATATGAGTCATCCTTCTTATTCCAAGTGTTATACATTGGACGACACAATGAAACCCATTAATATATGTTGTACATTGGAACCCATTAATATATATACATTGGAAGATACAATGAAACAATGTTATATATATTGGTTGGCATTTAATGAAATCCCTTTTATATATGAGATACTTTAACAAGGTTAATATATAAAAAAACTTTATACGTCTAATTACATGGACACATGTAAGGTATGATGCAATTAAAAGTTATGATAACAATGATATAAAGTTGAGTGGGAACGTATGGCCATAAGGGGGATAAAAAAACAAATAAACCTCGTGACACCTTTATACATGGCGTCGATCATGTCCTCAAATTGTAATGACTATAGATATAACAAATAGAAAATCAAACTTAGTAAAATCAAACATATATAGGTTATCAAGTACCTAATCTTAGTGGAATAAGACTTATGATAACTATTAGAAATATATTACTAAGTGTTGAGTTGTTCGACTCGT